>LOEQ01004118.1:191804-209707 GCA_001685075.1 Bramus lutescens | reverse complement strand
AGGATGTGGAGTAAGGGGAACACTCATCCATTGCTGGTGGGAATGCAAAATTGTCCAACCACTTTGGAAATCAGTGTGGTGGTTTCTCAAGAAATTCGGAATCAACCTTCCCCAGGATCCAGCAATACCACTCCTGGGAATATACCCAAGAGAGGCCGTAGCATATACTACAAAAGCATTTGTTCAACTATGTTCATAGCAGCATTATTTGTAACATCCAGAACCTGGAAACAACCTTTATTTGAAATATTGAGTGTAAAACTAACGTTAACTTTCACTCTCTGTTCAGCTGCTCTTAAAATCTTTGGTTTTAGGAATGGTTTCTAGCTGCTAAAATTTTATTTTACACTCAGAAATTCACCCTCATTTTATTGGTCCTTCATTTTTATATGAAGCATTAATGTGCTACCAATGAAGATTTCTGCAATTTTGCTTATGAGGAGGACATTAAATTGTTTTAGTCAGTATTACTTTAAGGCACTTATGTATAGATGGGGATAGATATTGCTCTGTGGCTTTTCTCTCAACCTAAACAAAGACAAAAAGAAAAAGAGCTTAGGAAAACAGAAAGGAAAAATTTAAATGCATTTGAATTGCATTTTCACTTTGTCTGTAAGCCTGTGTATTTGTCTTTGCAATGTGTGTAGTCAACTTGATTGACAGATAGGAATGAAGGTCATCTTTATTTCAATGTAGTCACTAGATGACTGTTTAGTCCATTCGGTCCAAAGGGCAAACTCAACATCTCTAATCATCTGTCTTCCACGAAAGAGGCAAGCATCTGACTTTCCCTAAACTTAACATTTTGCTGCTCCTGGAAAGTAATGGGATACGACATAAGCCTGATATGAAACTTTTACAAGAGAGAGATTTTACTTTTAAAATAAGTGTCTCTAGTGGAACTTCTTTATGCTCATTTTCTGGAGCTATTAAGAACATGATACAAGTAGCAACATAAAACTGCAGTACTGGATGGCCACTTGGTTTTCCACTCAGATCGTATCTTCTATTTCCACTTAAACTATCTGAACCATCCAGGTTCAGTATATGAGCTACTTGTCTTTGAATGTAATAGTCAAAAGTGATAATAATATAACCAAAGACTGGAAAGTGCATTATGCTAATATTTTAACCTACACAAAGTATACTTTCTCATATTCTCTTGAAATGTACAGTCTCATAAAGATGAATATTTTTACATATGCATATTTAGCAAAATGGATGAGATGACCATTGTACAGGCAGCTTTTAACACATTAAAGGAACAATGGATTCTCTTTCAAACTCTAAGACAGTTGTGTTTTTTCCCTCTCCTTTTGGTGTCCTATAACTGGTTTTGCTTCCCAGAACAGACATTTTTATACATCAACACCTGCATATTTATGCTCATATTAATCTATATTTATATGACAGCCAGCACTCTGAAATCAAAGCCTTTTGAATTCTAAATTAAAATAAACACAATTAACTTCATCAAGGAAGTTAGATAGCAAGAGTGTTCCAGGAACTCCTCACCACAGAGATTAGATGTGTCACTGAGTCTTCTACACAGTCTCTGAATAGAAAGGTGCTCTCCTCAGTTGTAATGAAGAAGATAACAGTTGTTGTAGGGGTCACTCAAAAGAACAGACTAGAATAGGACCGCTGTCCTAAACCAGAAATCCAAAGCCCGCAAAGCACATGACATTCGTGGTGGTTATGTCAAGTGAGTTAGTGTAACTTTGCACCAGAGAAAAAGTACTTTACAGGAGAAGAGTGAATTCTCTATCAACTGATAAAGACTAAGTTCATGGAGAAAAAAGAGATCATTCTAGACTTGATGCTAGAACACTTAGCCAGTCACATCTACCACACAGGTTGGCTGGAAGATTTTAAGTAGGAAGATAGAACAGGAAGAAAAAAAAATAAGTGTGTAGGAAGTCACAGCAATTTATATGCATGGGATGGAAGGTATTTTCTAGAATGATTAATTTGGAAATAGGTGGGCAGTTGAGGTATAAACTGTATAATGAAAGCTGAAGCAGCAATGAAGAATAATTAAAAGGTACTCAGTGCAGAAATGACTACTGGATGTCTTTGCAGTAAAGTGATAGATTTATCTGGTTGCATAGGAACGGGTGGTTTTGATTGCTTTTCTATTGACGGAGCTATATTACAGCTAAGTTGAAGGAGAAATTAGTTGTAGAAATTGATGGCTATGAAAATAAATTTTGTTTGAGAAAAAATTTAATCCTTACCAGTAGAAAAGACAGACCTAAGCATGATAATATATTGTCTTATAGGATATTAGCCAGTTTTGTGTCAATTTGAAATATCAGTTCAGTATTTTTGTTCTATGCACACAATAAGCATATATGTATGCATTCATATAATATACTGTGCATTCTGTTTTCTTCTTGTATTATTTTACCAGCTTAATGATTCTCTCAGTTATCAGTTATTTTGCATTGATACCTCTCTCATATTTGAACAAGAGTCATGTTTTATCTTTTTTCTTTTCTTACCCTTTAAACTAGCAGCTAGCTGGATTACCTAGAATATAATTCTGAAGGTTAGAGACTAGGTAAACTATCATAGGGCTTAACAGTTTCTGATCAGAAGTGGCAGTCCTAGACTTGGCTAATCACTTAAGACATTTGGAAAACAAAACCAAGAAAGGACTTGCTTCACTGCAGGAGAATTAACAGAAGTCAGAGAGTCAGATGAAATTGCAGGCTTTAAGTCATTCTAGTGAAAATATTTGTTCTCACCATGGCCTCTCTAGAAGGTGTGGTCTGAGATCTGTCATTTCCCACACTCATCCTCAACTCTGCTCTCTGTGGTTTTGGTAGCTGCCCTCTTCAGCATCCCAGACGTCTTCAATGGAAAACTGCCGAAGAGAATAAGTTGTAAGTTCAAAACTGAATGCCTTTGTGAGCCGTGTGATGGAATCTTCTCTGTACTACTCAAGATTTCTCGCTAGTATGTCCATGTCGAGTAGACTATGTGTCCATGATGAGAGGCTTTTGTACTAGCATGCCATTTACTACATGGTTAACTTTATTCTATTTTATTAGTTTCTATTGTCTCTTATTGTGCCCAAGGTATAAATTCAGCTTTACCATGTACACTTATGAGTACAAAAAAGCATAGTATATAAGCAAGATTTTCTGCTTCTATGATTTTATTATCAGACTTAGAGTCGCAACTTGTTTCTCAAGAAACCAGGTTCAGCCACACATCCTTGATAAGCTAATTAAATGAGTCAAATTAATGGGGGAAGGTTAAAAAGAAGATTTATTCAACATGTGCACATTGGGAAAAAGAAAAAAATGATCCATTGATTTCTCAGAGTCTTACTATCTGGGTCCTGAAGTTAAGGTTTAAATAGAATGCTGGCATTAACAATATCTACAGTCCCCAGTAAAGGTGTGGTCCTGCCCACTCACTTCCATACTATCTCACAAGTTGTAAACCTTTTGGGGGTGTAGGGGGTCTTCCACTATGGATGATTGAGGGATTAGGTTCCCCCCCCCCGAACCTGAGGTTCTTGGAGGACTCTCAGGGATCTGTTGTTTCAATAGTCTGAGAGCGAAAGTGAGAGACATGAGTGTCTCTTTAGACTATCCCCAGGTTAATAAATTTCAAGCATCCCCTGGGGTTTTGCAACACATGTTCCACAGATCGGATGATGACTGTATTTGACATGGTCCCCAAAGAGTTTTAAGTAACTTAATCCACGGAATATTATATACTTCATGTTATGCTGGGAATGTGTCTGGCCTAGATCTTAGCACTTTTTCTGGTAGAATTTACAAATAGGGAAACAGCTATTGATCAACAAAAATGTCAAAAGATCAAATTCAGAGGAAAAAAATGTCAAAAATTCTCAACATTTAAAAAAATCTCAATTTACTTTTTGTCAACAAATAAACTTTCAAACTCTCAAATAAATCTATTGTGACAGAAGGAATATAAGCCACCTAAGTGTTCTTTAAAATGTGATGAAATTAGTTTAATATAGTATTAGTTATTCATGGAAAAAGTGTTCATATGAAATTGGTGTATCAGCAAATACTCACTTTTGTTTACTTTGCTTATCCTATTGACCTCCACTAATAGAAAAAACAAAAGTACAAATCTGCTGTGGAAGTCTTAGTTGGAGCGCAGGTATCTATATTTATAAATTCCGTCCACACAATTCTCCTTAGCAGCTGAGCTTTGTACTTATTAGTTTAGTTTACTTGTGGAACTCCTAACAGTGGGAGCAAGGGGGTCCCTAACACTTTGGCTGGCTTTTGAAAACCTATTCCCCATACTGGGTTGTTTTGCCCAGCCTTAATTCAAGGGCCATGCCTAGTTATACTGCAACTTGATATGTCATGCTTTGTTGATAACCATGGGAGGTCTGCCCCTTTCTGAACAGAAACAGAGGAGGCTTAGATTGGGGGAGGGTTGAAGAGAGGGAGGGAAGGAATGGAGGAGAGGAAGGAGGGGGACACTGGGATTGGGATGTAAAATAAACCAATAAATTTCATTAATAAAATATAGATCAAAAAATAAACAGCAAAGATATTCCAATGGATTATGACTCAATAATTTATTTAACAATTTATTGTCTCTTTCCTGCCACTATATTTATCATTCTAGAGGTAATAGTGATTTGGATCCTTTTGTAATAGGGACATTCTTCAGGAAATTCTGCTTTTTCTAGTGACAACTGAGTCACTAGAATGAATACACATGCTCATTGCTTATATTTTAATTATTCAATAACCATAAAGACACGCCTTCATATGTAATGGCCCTTATAAACATAATTGACTTGTATATGACATAGGAGCTTCTTCACATTCTTGCCCAAGTTCATCTAATTTAGTAAACATGTCAATAATATTGAGCCGGGCATCTTTCCCTCATTTTATGTACATCAGGATATTTAATCAAAACACATTAGAATATATTAAAGAAGGCAAGGTCATTAAATCTATCTTCATCAGAGTTCTTATTTTCCAAACCTGCTGACTCACACCTGTTATGAATACAGTGTGAGA
The DNA here is from genome assembly GCA_001685075.1 of Bramus lutescens. NCBI lineage: Eukaryota > Metazoa > Chordata > Mammalia > Rodentia > Cricetidae > Bramus > Bramus lutescens. The sequence continues at coordinate 204,674 of LOEQ01004118.1, read as the reverse complement.
GGGACCCTGGTGGGTGAGGGCCATGAGCTGGAGACAAATATGCCAAGCAGACAGAGATTGAGTGCAGATTTATTGAGAGAAGGGTAGAGGGAAGGAAAAAGAGAGACAGAGAGACAGGGAGAGGGAAAGAGACGGGGGCAGGAGGCAGAGAGAAAGAGAGGCAAAGACCTGGTTGCCTCTTCAGAAGAACAGCAGGAAGAGAGCTGGATCTTTGCACATGAGTACAGTCAGGGTACGGCTTGCCATATGCAGAGGGGTAACACACTGTGCCAGTTTCCTGAGGGACAGGGCCAAGGTGTGCCTGAATACTAACATTCCTCCCTTATTTTTTTGTTGAGGTCATGAGTTACACATGGCAGGTCGAAGGAATGAGGAGTCCCGTTCTTGAGACTGCTTCCTGCTGACCTAGGGGGAACCAACCATCTATTGGGGGACATGAGAAAGCTGGGGTGCTGCCACATCCTGGGGTAGCTGGTTGTCTCACCTCACTGTCCAGGCTCTGTGGAACTATCCAGTGTCTCTTAGACCTGGCAAGATGATAGCACAGCAGAGAACAAATTTAAGTTTAGGGAAAATTTTTCTTTCTTTAGGTCTTGGTGATTGAGGGGGAGGGTGTCAGGACCAGGGAAAGGTGGGGAGGCTTAGGTTCTTATGGTTTGGTAATTGAGAGATGGGTGTATTTTTTCTCTTTGAGGTGAATCCTCCAAGTAGACTCCCTGGAACTTACAAGAAGAGAATTCTTTGAGTTTGTGAAAACATAAGTTTTAGACACAATGACATTCCCACTGTTTATAGTCTGTGTTCACATTTACATTGTAAAAATGGCATTATATGCATGCCAGAAATGACTCTGACAGATGTTTTTGTACAATGAAAAGTATCTTTTAGGATTATAGTTAGGAAACCACTGACTGGAATTCAAAATCTCGAGCTTGTGACTGTGATGATAGTGGTATAATATGGTGTCTAGCACTCTGTCAGAGCTGGATTCATAGTTAATTAGAACTCTATTGATTAATGGAAGACTATGGACTCTTGGAGTCATAATATAACAGCAGCATAATGAGAGGGGAATCTAATAACTTGCATCTGTACACATTAAAACACTTTCTTATACCTTGAAACATTCTTAGATCCTCATATTCAAACCTTTTCTATCTTCATACAAGTGACCCTGAAAGTGCCTGTTCCTTCCCCATCATTACGGCATCAACTTAACACTCAGAAGAAGTTTGTTTTTGTAAGTTCTTCTTTTCTTGAGTCTGGTAGCAAGGTGAACTGTGTCTACACCTAGCCTTGGTTCCTGCTGTTAAGCTGGCAAATCTATCAGTCATCAAACAGTATCAGAAATCTTGAGAAGGATAAATTTTGCCTCAGTTAACGCTTAAAAAATGACAAAGACTTATTTTATTGGTGCCTAGACAGCAACCCCAGGGTCTTCCATGGTTGTTGAGGGCAGGTCTTAGGGAAACATCCTCATTTTTGTGGCTGAGGTAGGCCTGCAAAGCCCCAGAAGATTCTGTGGATTAGGAGTTTGTAGGAAGATCAGCTTACCTTGTCCAAGGCAACTTGAGACAGTCGATATCTTGGTGTCTGTTGTCTGCCATCTGAAGCGAATTTTCAGCAGTTGAGGTGAAAGGCAGGTTTGGTCAATGCTAGCGCTTTGATATGGGATTCCCTTCTCTATGCTGTGATTATGTTTTATTACCACTGGTTAAAAAAGAAGCTGCTTTGGCCTATGGCATGGCAGAATATAGCAATTCAGGAAATCCAAGCAGAGATAGAGGAGAAAGAAGGTGGATACAGGAAGACACCATACAGCTGCCAAAGGAGAAAGATGCCAGAACCTTACCTGGTAAGATACAGATTTGTGGCAATACACAGATTAATAGAAATGGGTAAATTTAAGATATAAAAACTGGCTAGGCATATGTCTAAGCTGTTGGCAAATCAGTGTTGTAATTAATATAGTTTCTGTGTGATTATTTGGGTCTGGGCGGCCAGAAAAATGAAGTTGCAGTCTCTGTTTACAGTTCTATCATTGGGAAGCAAGTTACGGGTTGAAGTTCATCTGTTTCCATCCTGCTTCTTTGGAGGAAATAGGGGCTGCTGCCAGGAGCCAACCTGTCTCTCTGTTACAAAATGTCTTTTTAACTAAATATTTAAATACCATATTCCCCAGATCTCTGAGCATTTGAAGGCTGTCTATTGTGTAACCGTGAGTTAGGACTACAGTATAGGATCTGCCTGCAGAGCTGGATCCAGGCTGAGAGGTTGTGGAGGAATGTTTTGCCTAGAGTCTTCAAACTTCAGTGTAAATGGTTTTAACTTAAAACATTTTTGTTTAACAGAAAGTACATGTAGACATATGCGGAGCTGAACTTAAGTGGCATACACAGATACATACACAGAGAGTTACACCTAGCTTACATTCACACAAAAATGAAAAATGTTGTAAAACAGCACAGCAGAGACCTTGGCGGGTAAAGGGGCCATGCAGCTGGTGAGAACTAAAGGCCTCACAGAGAACAGGAGACAAATATGCCTTGCAGGCAGAGCTTAATTGAGGAGTTTATTGAGAGAAGAGTGAAGGGGAAGGAAGAGAGAAAGGGAAATGCAGAGAGGAAAAAGAAGAGAAAGAAGAGGCAGGGAAGAGCAGAGAGAAAGGGAGTGGGAGGAGCTTGTCTCTTAAGGGGACCTTTGCACCTGCATACATATGTAGTGATATAACAAACAAACAAATACCCTGGACTGGCCAGGGTACTGCCAGGGAGCATCCTGCCAGGTGACAGGGTCAGCATAATGCCTGAATCCTAACAACACCCAAGCAGGAATTCCAGCCAGAGTTTCCATTTTTTGACTGAACACTCCCTCTGCTTTGGGTGTACTGCAAAGGCACCCCAATGCTCATACCTACCTCACCCCAACTCCAGTCCTTTTCTAGGTTATGCTCATTAGATGCTCACTGTGAGCAGTGACCTCACCTTCACAGTCTCATATAAAAATTTCAGGGGCTCTGTGATAAATACTTAAAGCAGTATTTTCTACAAGAGGAAAACAGGACTCAGAATGTTGAAAGGTTAAGAAATAACCCCGACATGTGCAGCATGGGCTAATTTCTATGCTACTAACTTCTGTACCACTTACAAGTGATACCTATATACTTTTGATTCAATTTCTTGGGATTAAGAACATAATGACCTCTGAGGTGGTAATGGAACTATTGTATACATTTATATTTATTTCAAATCCATTCATATCATTAAAAATAGGCATTTGCGAGCTACTGGCAAGATTCTAGTTATTAGTTTATATGAAAGTTTCATGAATATTCATTATCTTTGTGTGCTTTGTAACCAACACATACTACTGAAGTATGATTGCATATTGTTTCTAATACATTTATCATTATTATAGTAAATAGATTTCACTAATTCAAAACAATTTAGAAAGGAAAAATAGTTAAAGTGATGCAAAATGTCTATTTAAAAATATGTGTAGAAGAGATAAAATTTCTGTACAATGTTAGCCTTTGTTGAAGATCTACAAATTCTAAGCTGTGATTTATTCTCCCCCATTCTTTCAGCACTCTGCTTGGGACACTCGTTTGCTCCGGAAACTTATAATTCTGTCACAAATCTTGTTTGTGCCTGGTTGTCCATATGGAAGCAGATTTCTTATTGTTCAATACATTATTTAAGGTATATGATAGACTGCAAACATACTTTTCTTTAACTCATATGTGTGCCCCTCTCTCTTGTATGTTTGATCCACTTTTTGGTAGATGACATAGAGTATATTTCCAGGGGCTATGGAACTAATATTGAGTCTAGGTTAGCTCCATGTCACTTCTTTATTTTAGAACAAGGGAATAACAGTGATGGTATGCACTTTTGTAATTTCCTTTTTTGTTTTTTCTTGTTGTTGGTGGTGGTGGTTGCTTTTTTCTTTTGAGAATAATTTTGTTTCATATGGTATATTCTGATTACAGTTTCCCCTCCTTCATTTAAGAGATCCTCCCGAGTGCCCTACCCATGCACCTCCAGGTCTTCTTTCTCTTTCTTTCAAAAACAAAAAGACAAAACAGCATCAACAACAGCAGCGAAAACAAAAACAAAGAATTCAAAAACAAAACAACAACCAAAACCAAACAAACAGGAATTAAAACAAGAAAAGAAAAAGAAAAAACTAAAAAACAAAGGAAAAGCAAGAGAACACACCACACAAGCTCATATGCATGCACACTCACATGCACACAAACACATATATGGAAACATACATGTATGCACAGACAGATGCTCATGAATGAGTATGTACACACACACACACACACCATTACACACACAAAATCAGAAACCATAATAGATGAGCAAAAAACAAATAAGATGAAACACTATTCAAACAAAGCATTATGAGGCAAAACACCATTGAGTTTGTTTTGTGTTGGGTCTCTATGGCTGGGCATGTGGCCTCCCTTACGTGTGATTTGTGTTCTCAGTGAGACTCTGTTGGAGAAAACTAAGTTTTCCTTTGTAAATGACTGTTACCTGGAGATAGCTTCTGCGTTAAGGATGGGGATTCCCGTCTACCACTCTTCTCAGTTCTGGGAATCCACCTGGCATGGACCTGTGCAGGCCTGTGTATGCTGTGGCTTCATATTGCATTAGTCCTGTTGTGTCTGGAAGATGCTGTTTTCTTGGGTTCTTTCATCCTCTCTGACTCTAACAATATTCTTTCTCTTCTTCTGCAGTGGAGGGGAAGGGTTTGATAGAGACATCCCTTTAGTACTGAGTGTTCCAAGGTCTCCCACTCTACACATTGTCCACTTGGGGAGTCTCTGTATTAGTTCTTATCTCCTGAAGGAGAAAACTTTTTCTGATGATAGCTGAATAAGATACTGAGCTGTGAATATAGTAGAATGTCATTAGGCATAATTTTATTACTGTTTTCCTTTATTAGAACAATATTATTTGGTTTTTCCCCTAGGTCTATGGCCTAGCTAGTCTCAGGTTCTTGGCAATTCAAGCAATGTTAGGAATGGGTTCCCTCTCATGGATTGGCCTTAAGTCCAATCAGAGAAGGATTTGTGTTTTTCTCCCACAACTTTTGTACCACTATTGCATTGGTGTATCATGCAGACAGGTCACCATTGTAGATCATAGGATTTTTAGCTAGATCGGTGTTTGTCTTTCTTCTCTGGTAGCTGCAGAGTATCTTCCAGTACCATGAACACTAGTCAACAGGAGTGAAGGCTCTAGTTAGGCACCAGCTTGACTTCTCAATGTTTCAGTTGGATATGGAGGCATTTTCCTTTCTAAAGAGATAATCCATTGGCCCATAGACCATTTCCCCTCACATCCTATTCATCACATGGTTACCCTCAGATGCAACAGAGTCTGGGAACTGAAGTTGCCAGATGAGGTAATGGAAGTGGTGATGGGAATCATATTATTGCAACAAAGAAGGGGAAATGTGATTGGAGATAATTAGTAATCTTGGCTGTAGTGCCTAAAATCCTTAATGCTTAAATGTACATATGTCTTGTTATAGTATGAGGGACTGTGGAGAAGGTAGAGTGATGTTTATCATGCAAAAAGGTCTCTACTGATTTATCTTAAAAGTTAGATATGGATATGCCAGTAAGTTTGCTAGTCTGAGAAGCCAAACTCACTTGAGAAATAAGCTAGGCTCAGCATGAGTAGGATGTTTATTTATACCTGCAAGTATTCATACACTTATGCTTCATAACAGAGTCAACAGACAAAAGCAATCACCATGCATACCTTGGTCTTCTAGAGTAGAAATGGATCTTCTCTACGGTTTTGTGAATGAATAAATACCAGAGAGCAAGAGCTTATTTCAACCCTCTCACACCCATGCATGAAAGCAGAGTAAATAAAATTCGGAGAAATAAGCTCCAAAATAGAAAAATCAACAAATTTGACAGAAAGCAAGGTGGTAACACAAGACGGTTTGGAGGGTAGAGAGGTAATGGGGAAATGATATAATTGTGTTATAATCTCAAAAAGTAAGACCAATGATTTTTAAAAACTGATGATACCAACTGCTTAGTAACCCTGAGTTTGGGTTGTTCAGCTTTATAGTTCCAAGATTTTTTTTAACAGTTAATAGTCTTCTTCAAAAAGAACCTGACTGTTTTTTTTTTAAGGTAAAAAAGATCACATTAGGCTAACAAGGTAGGATTGGTTTTATTCCAAATATCCTAACCAATAGAATAATAGAATTGGATCTCTGGGTATCATCTTGGCAGAATAATTGAGCTTTATAAGCCAGTGAAGCCTTGTGCTATGACTATATCTCAGAACTCTTTATAAAGCATCTTTCAGGTTCTTTGTTTAGAAAGCCGGGTCTGCTCTTCATTGAACCTAATATAGCACAGTTTCATTCTTCATTGTTTGTTTATACATGTGGTACTCTGTGCCTGTGTGTGTGAGTGCCCATGTATGGAGGTCCAAGTTTTTAGGAGTTGATTCTAACCTTGCACCATGTGAATCCTAGATATCGCATTCAAGTCACCAGGCAAGTTCCTTAACCTGCAGAGCTTTACTAGACAAGTTTTATTTATTGTGAAGATAAAATCTCACCTAGAATCAAAACTGTTTTGAGATCATTTGTTATCAATATAAACGTGCCACTTCAATGACTTAGTAAGATTCATAGTATACCATCAATGTAATGATTATTTACATAATACGCTGACCACAGCAGTGTAATCACAAATACAGCTTCAAGAAAAGTCTTCTGTCTAGCTCTAGGAATTAGCAGTAATTTGCATTGTGAACAGCAATAAAGGAGTTGCCTCTCTGTAGAGAACAGGGGTTTCCTACCAGTATCCTGAGGGATGCACTTAAAAGTAGACTTCTGTGATTAATGTGTGAGCTGCTGAAAGTTGTAAAATGGAAGCCTAGGTGGGAGTGAATGGCGAGGTATTGAGAAGATTCATATTGTGGGAAATGGGATGAATTATGTTCAAGATCTATAACTGGTCTCTATGTCATTTCTAATAGGGAATCTATAGGAAACTTCTTTTATCTAACATACTATTTATTCTTATATTCTCCATAACTTGATTTTATCTGTCATAGCTGTAATTTTCCTGTCTAGGTTATTTCATTGCACTATACATAGGAAGTCTTTAAAACATTATTTGGGTTCAAAATTAGAACAGAAAATGTCTGCATCCTAAATTAAATTGACAGTGTTCTACAACATGGAGAATGACAATGAATATATGCTTCTCTAACTTGTGACAGTACGAAAGGAGCTTTGTAAGGATGCTGAAAAGATGAGCAGATAGACTTAACGTAAGAATGAAGAAGATGCTAACCCTTGGCCAAGACATGCAAACAAAATGTTTTCACATTTTTGTTTCAAGATAATCTCAAACAGAGTAAGATACAGTATCACAGGACTCCAGATTCTCGGATCTCAATAATATTTATAGAGAGTCTTTGGGTCATTAAATCTCTCTTCTCCATCCTATCAAGGCTGTAAGAAGCACAGAGGCCAGGGCTACTGTGACAAAGGAGGATGTTAGGAGGCTGGATGAGGACCCAGACATTGTCTCAAAACTGTAACAGCTACAGTCTGCATTGTTTTGTTTGTGGTTTCTTTTTCTTTTTTAAATCGTTTCCGTGGCTGAGAAGATTTGTAAGAGTTCAGTGTCCCTGAGATCCAAACTCATACATTTTAAAAAGAGTTAGAGAACATAGTTTCTTAGGATATCTTCACCATAATCTTCTCTTTGTACAAAGATTTGTGCACCTTTAAGAACTCTTCAACCATATTGTCCTTTCTTTTAATATGACCCAATTCTTTCTTCAGAGAGAATAGATTCTCCACTCATCTGTTCTCAGGTCAATACTTTATTAAATAAAAACCACTCTCTTATTACCTTCCTAATAATGAACCACTTTCATAAACTGGCATTGAAAGTGTCTTTATGAATTATTTGCATACTTTACCAATAAAATTTCACTTTGAATAAAAAAACAACCTTAGGGTGTTTGAGATAGTGATATAATTGTCTATATTACATTTCTTGTCAATAGCATAGTCTTATAATTTAAAAACCCATTTTCTCATAGTGATAGTGGCAAAACAGAGCAATTTTGTGATAATGCAGCAGTGGCTTCTTCTTAGGTTCCATTCCATTTGCCAGCGTGTTGAGATTATAAACCTCATTTATTCAAAGGTACTGTGACTTATTCCATTACGCAGTTAAGACAATTTACAAGTAAAGCTGTGGGTGACCTACTTGCGTGGAACTATGCTCTTTGTAAGACAAGGCTCTGAGTGGGTTCAGAATCATATACTGTTCTCTTTGTTGGTAGCTCTCAAGAGTAACTGCAGAATATGCTGAGGTGGTAATACCCTGATATAGAGACTGTCTGGCAGGATCAAGATGGAATTTCCTTGGGATTTGTTCCAGTGAGTTTTCATTACTCTCTTCCTTGCCCTGGGGTTTTGAAAACAAAACTGAGCTCTTTGGGGGAGCTCCTTAGCCATGGTGGAAAAGACATGCACAGCTAAGACTCCCTCTGACCTGGGGAACTTCCATGAACCTCACGTGAAGAAAGAACTTGTAATGCAGCCCTGGCTTCTGCTATCCATACTGTTTATTTCAGTTAGCCAGCTTTCAATAGAATGTATGTGAGGATTCTGACTTGGATAGTTGGTGAAGCCACTTCACACTTTTAATGCTTTGCTGATATGATTTGCTAATAAGTTATTTTTAGTGTGGCAAGAATGTGAGGATGCAAAAATGAAAGAACTTGAAAAGGTATTTTTTTATTTATATCATACTCAGCATTACACTGCCACTCTTAAAACATCATAAGCAACCATAGAACATAAATTAATATGTTTGGATGAAAACCGTATTACAGACTTAGCTACATTTCTCTGTAATTTTTCTTCCTCAAAACTAATTAGCATTTTAAAAATACTACCCAACACCATCTTGTCTTGTCTAAGAGATCAAAACTCAGAGGACAACGCAAAATCAATTTGGGTTGCTCCAAATTATCTTTTAGAAACTAGAGAGCTCGGTTGTTATTCCAGAGAGGAGCTTTATGAATAGCCTTAACTCTTGGTGCACAGATTTCTTTTGTATTTTCTCACTTTTATGGTCTTTAGAAGTCACTTGAGTTCCTGCTAAAAGCTTCTGTTTTTGTTACTGTAGTTTAATGACAATGTAATGATTCATAATATTTTACATGTGCACTTAAGTTCTGGGGAACCCATCCTGTTTGTGGTCAGCTTGTAAAGCTGTTGCAAATGGAAGGCCTTGGAGAATTTGATATAGTAAGTTCATCCTTTCTTATCTGGTATATGTCTGTGACATGTAAGTGACATTATCTCTATGTTCTCAGTTTAAGAAGATAGTATAGCTGTCCATTGTCTCATGTCTTTAACTTGAGGAGCTGGAAATAAAATGATTATTTTAGGCCTTTATATATTAGCTCGCAATCTCTCCTTTTTCTGGATAAATCAGCAACAAACACTTCTATGAAAACTCTGTTTACATAAGGGTGAGAATCTTGTTAATTCTGCTTTGTGTTTGCGTGCCAATCAGACATGTCACTAAATGTTATCATTCAGTGACGTCTTGGGCAGCTCACCTTACATACAAAACACATAGCATACCCTTAACTTAATGGTTTCTAAGTCTTCTCAAGTTTTTTGTTGGTCTAGAATAACAGATTAAAATAGCTAGCATGCTTTCCAAGATAAAAGATGCTCTTGTAATACTCAGATTTACCATCTTCTCTTTTTCTAATGAAATATTGCATTATAATAGCCAGAAGAAACATGCCATGAATAAATTATTTCAATGTGTGATTCTCAGTTTTAGTTAATGTGCCAGAAAAATATTCTTTCTACACACACACACACACACACACACACACACACGGTATTCTCTTTCTACTTATTTGCTTAGTAGAGAAAATAAATACTTTTTTTTCTTTGTCATTTACTTCAATTCTTTTTTCAGAAGTGGACAAGAGCAACTGGAAGTGATAAAATATTAAAAGAGAAAAACTATAAAGGAATTGATGTATGAATGAGTTTGACTAAATGGGCTATGATATGTAAATTTGCCAATGAGAATTTTGTGGTAGATGATATTCTGCTGCAACTCCACCACTGACACATGTGACCTGCAGAGGCAAACCCTGGGACAAGAACAAAAATAATCCTAAATGGGGGGAAGGTAAGATACAGGTTGAGAATAGTGTTTTGGCATGATATTGACTGCATTTAATTCCTGGGTGTCCTATTTGCAAGCTAATCTTGGGCACATGATTTTACTTCTCTGTGCTTCATTTATTTCACTGTTAAAATAAGAACAAGAGTGCTGTCTTCTAGCTCATTGGACATGGGTAAGTCGAGTTAGTGACTACATAGAGTCTTCACCCCATATGCTAGCATCCTTGATACAGAAAGGTACTATGCTTGCCACCAATGGTGAAATGTAAGTACAAACCCTGTGATCTAAAACAGTGTCCAGCCTACAAGATAAACTAGTTCAGTGGTGGCACAAAGTACATGGGAATAATCATTATGTAATTTGACTTAAGGTTCACTCTAGGTGAAACCCATACCCAATACTACTTGAGTAATCAAGAACCTGAGACTAGAAGTTCTGGGATCTACGGTAAAAAACAAAAACTACTGTTCCTAAAAATAAATCAGCAACAACAACAGAAAGAAAAAGCATATTAAATGATTCTCAATGATATTCTGCTATAGTCATAGGTCATTGCCTTGCTTAGCTACCTTCAGAGATACTTACTTCTGCAGTAGATGGTGACAAATACAGAGACCAAGAGCCAGACATTATGCTGAGAATGAGAAACCTTGAATGGTCAGCAGTAAATAGGATGGCTCCACTAAATCCCTCCCGTCAGGGTTCAGAGAACCCTGTGGAAGAGGAGGCAGAAAGAGTGTAAGAAAGACACTAGGAGAAGAAGACACTTTAAATCAAATAGATTGATGTACTTGTAAACTCAAAGAGACTGGAGCAATATGCACAGGGCCTACAAAAGTGTCACCAGATGGGGTCCTAGAGCTGAAAAACGAAGGGGACACATGTCTCCATCCCCAACCCCAAAGCTATCTCCAATTGATAACCCCTTGCAAATTTTCTCCAAGAGAGTCTCAATGGAGAGACAAATTGCTCAAGGGCAGGCTGAATGTCGAGCACTGGATGGCTGATATAAAACTACTCAACCATAGGCTGGATGCTGAGCACTAAACGGTCAATATAATATGAGCTCAGTGGCTTCATTGGAGGTTCCTTGTCTCATACTGTAATGTCAGGCCTTTTTAAAATAGATGTTTATGTTTATTTTATTTTAATAAATATTTTATCACCCTTGTTGTATATGCTCTTTGTGTACATATAATGGCTTTAGTTTGGTGTTTTTATGGCATTCTGAGTGCAAATGAGTGTGTCTCTTGTTCTTGTGTCTGTTTCTTATGCCTTTTGGGGGCTCTTTTCCTTCTGTTTGTTTGTTTTGTACTATTCCAATGTATGGTTTCTTGTTTTATATCTTCTATTTTGTAATAGAACCTAGCCAATACAACTTTTTCTATGGTCTTGGATTCCACAGCAATATCCTCCCATACAATATTTGCCACCAGAATGGATTGTGAGATGATCCATGTACAATTGTTTTTCTCATCTGATGGAATGAACTGTATAGGTGATGGCGACCACAACCACAAATGGCTGTTAGTTAGGGTTTCAGATGGTGGAAAGATCCAGGAAGGTTGGGGGAAACATATAAGGAGAAATAGCTAAAGGTAAGTGAAGAAAGGGGAGCAAACAGGGACTCAGATATCAGGAGACAATGATGCCAATATTGCCAAGGGAGGAGATAGGAAATAAAGAAAGGGAAAGTTGGAAGGAATCCTCTTAAACTGAGCCATACAAAGTTCTCAAATGAAATCACTGTCAAATAAATGTTCTGTCTGGGAAAATATGGAATGTCCTTTGTGTCTTTTTGCTTGGTCATTTACTGAGATTATCCCGCAAGGAATATAGGTGCAAGGCCAGAAATGGGCTCAATGATCTTGTCAATCAGATGTCTCACAATGTTGGTCAGAAGGACCCATTCTCGAGGCAGCCCCAAAGATCATCCAAGTGTAGTGTCATTATGAAGTGCTCCATGGAACCCAAATACAGCAATATGTAAAGGGATCAATTTATGTGACTAGCAGACAACACCAGGATTTCTGTATACACAGGCCATATAGGGAGTAAATTAACTTAAGAAGACTTTGAAGGCAAGTTATAGCCAGATGAAGACAGTGGACATTTCTCATTAGTTCTTCATTGGCGTAAAATCTTTGGAGTCCCTGGTGGAGAAAGAGTCTGTAATGAACTGCATAATTTGATGGTAACTTTGATGTTCATCATCCTTGATTAGAAGCATGCCTGGATACAATATTGGTATAGGCAACACATCCTTTCATACTACATGTTAAAGTGATAGCCTCAGCATTATAGCTTTGGAGATTATGTCTTTGGGAAGTAGTCAATGTAAGATAATGTTTTATGATGGTGGGGTACTCATGGTGGGACAAGTGGTTTTCTGAGAAATGGAAGAGGACACTCTTTCTGCTTCATGAGGACTCAGGGGATGGTCACCTGCAAGTAAGGAAAGGGACCTCAAGAGAAGAAAAATTGGCTGACATCATGAGAGCTTATCTTCCTGGGCCTCTTGTAGTGAAAGGGGAGCAGGCCTGCATTTCATCCCGCCAGGCTCCCGCACGGCTAGCTTATACCCCGAAATAACAACACACAAATTGTATTCATTTAAGTACTGTCTGGCCCATTAT
>LOEQ01004118.1:177016-191797 GCA_001685075.1 Bramus lutescens | reverse complement strand
ACCCTCCTACATCAGTCTCTAGAACGGAGGGACTCTGAGAACTGAGTGTTTCGGTCTTGTCTGTGAAGCCTTTGCAGGGCCCAATGAAAAGACTAAAACAATTATTTAGCAGAAGGAGCTCAATGTCAAGATGAACTTACTTCTTTACCTTTGTTTTCAGAGAAATGTTTTTAGAGGAACTAGTGTGCTGAGAAATTGACACACCACTGAATCCCTTAGGTCTTAAGACGCTCATTGCTCTAACTGCTCCTTCTCTTGATGGCTGCATGGCTTGGTGGTTGCTCTGTCAATTATGATTTTCTAAAGAAAAAGTCAATTGGGTCAAAAATCATATTTATTAAAATATTTGGGATAGCTTGTGGATTTGTAGATGAACTGGAAAGTCAGACTCAAGTTTCTGGACTATTTCCTCAAACTCTACTCTAGTAAGAAATGGTTTTGCTGTCACTAAATAGCCTCTGCTATTGTTACCATCGTGAGTAGGATAAAACAACCTCCTCTTTCCTTTTTATTTAAAGAGAGCTGACAGGTAGAGTCTGATTCGTAGAACATCATGACTAGCTGCAAGAGAGGCTGGGGAAATATTTAACATAGCACTTTTAGGAAGAATTCTTTGTGCTCAACTGAGATTCAAAAACAGCAGAATTCCTCGAGCAATAATATTAATTTTTCAGTTAGACAAAACATATATGACACTGAGCTAGAGTGGGTATCACCTCTACCTCAGTTCTCATTATATCTTAGTGCATAAAGGGTACAGACTCAGTAGCTGCCTCTCAAATAAGTAAATGTTTCTAAAGGAAAATGTTGATTCTAAGCTTCTCAAATCTTAATTTAAAGAATGGAATAGATACTTTATTCTTCGCTTTCATGATACTTGATTATTTTCAAGTGTAGAAGTGTAAAAGGACTATTTTATTACTGGGACACTAACTTACATCTGAATATTTGCTACTAAAGATAAGAAAGGCATTTTGTGTGATGTCATCATTCATCTTGGTTGTTGGCTGGACCGGATCTGGATTCATTTGAAAGGTAACCTGCTGGGTCCATCTCTGAAGGATTCTCTTGACCAGATTATTTGATGTGGAAATATCCACCTTCAGTGTGGACAGCACAGTACACTACAGTGACAGCCTAACTGAAAGGAAGTGGAAGGAGGCTTTGCTTTGGCTTGCTTGCCCTTGCTCTTGCTTAGTAACCTCATCATCTCTGTTGCTGCAGCTGCTGGGGCTGATTCTTCTTTGGGCTTCCAAGATAAATCAACAATCAACTGTTCTGCAGAAATCCTTCAGGTTATTGGTACCAGACTGGGACTGATAAGGCATCCATCCAGCTTCCCAAACTGAACAACTACTGGGTTCTTGGCTTCCCTAGTGTGAACTAGCCTTTGTTGGATTCTTCGGACCACATTGAGGAAGATAATTCAACAAATTCCTTTTCAATGCATTCGTTCTATCAGTTTGGTCCTCCGGAAAACGTGACTAACACAACTGTTCAGAGAATTGTTCTTCACCCTTTAGAGCCTCTTGCTTTCCTGCTTGCTTCAAGGAGGCTATGTGATGAGTTGATACTGGGCTCCTATTTGTCTCTATGACCTGGCTGTATTCTAGCAATTATGCCTTTCTGAGTTGCTGTTGTGTGTAGCACCCAACACAGCTCTACTGTTTGTAATGCATTCAGTGTGTGTTTACTGGACAATATATAAGATCATTGTCTATAGGTAGTACCCAACTTACAGCAAACTGAAGAAATGATGAGACACATCGTTATAACCATATTTTGTATTGTAGAACTAGTATCATTTTCTATTATTTGGTTCAGATCCAGAATTTTTTTCTATTTAATCCCCTGCCTGGAGTTTTAGGTTCACACAACACCTGTTATATGAATATATTCATATCTTCTCAGAGAGCTAAGGATGGCAGAAAGCATATAATGGTTTTTGATTTTCCTTAAAAATGGCATTTATAAACAGGCATTCTTCATGTTGTTCACTTTATAAGCAATGCAGGAACTACTGAATTTAAATAAGGAAATTGAATGAATTCTAAAATCAGAATCTAACATTTTAAATTGCTGCAGTTCCCTCCAGTGCAGTCTTGATGATACGTCTATATGTCTGCAGATCTCTTGGAGCTTCGAAATCAGGAAATACAACACTTTAGTGATAATCGGTGTGAGCTTGGCTTGAATGATTTGGCCCATTTCTGTGGCGTCATTTTCCTCGTTGTTAGTATGTGGCACTCAGGTCTCTATTACAGCATCAGTAACAGAACAATATGTGGGAATGGCTAATGGGGATGCTTTGTGCTGCTATCCTCCCTTTATACTGTCTTCAATCATTTCCTTTATCTTCCTCTTTCTCTTCTGAATATTTTCTCATATGCCAGCCTGCTGTTGGACAGAGTTCTTATGTGGGCATCCCCCTGATATGTGTCATCTGCGGACGGAGCTCCTGTTCTGCCGACTTCTCCCTGCTCTCCTGGGTCTGTACTCCACAAAGCTGTCCTCATCCAACTTCAAGTTGGAAGACAATAAGAATCATTAGTTAAAGAGCCAGGAGATGATAGGCCAGAGTGTGGCAGTATTGTTCGTACTCTCTCCTGGAAATCATCACTTGAAAATTGAAAAACTAAAGACAATATTTGCAGCCTAAGACACAAGAGAATGAAGATTGAAAAGGCACATATAATTTACTGATAAGAATACCACCTATACTGTTCTCTTTAAGACTATCAATTGATTTTTATAATTATATAATAAAAGATATGAAGCTAAAAATGAATGAATAGGTTTTGAACATATAAGAATACTGTCCTACTTGTATACATGTACAACACATGCATGCCTGGAACCCATAGAGACCCATAGAGGGCTTTGGATCTTGTAAAACTGAAGTTATAAATGATTGTGTTCCATCCTGTGTGTGCTGGGAACTAATCTCTTGTCCTCTAAAAGAGCAGAAAGTGCTCTCACTGTGCAACCCTGGCCAGCATAGAATTTGCTGTGTAGCCAAGGCTGGTAAGGAATTTATAGAAATCTGCTCTTCTCTGACTCCTGAGTGCTGGGATTCAAGGTGTGTACACCAAGTCAGGATCTGAGTAAACATTTTTAAAGGATTGGCTCATGTGTCTATTTTCTTTTTCGAGTGACTGGATAGTCACAGTTACATTGCTTGTCATACAGATTAAACTGGGATTGGTTCTTGGGCTTCTTGGATTTAATTAGGATGACTACATTAAGCCCCAAAGCCCTTTATCTTGTTTAATCATTACAACAAAAATGATGTAATAAAAATGGCTAAAATCTTATAATTCAAGAGATATGTCCAATTTCTAAACTGCAAATATAGAATTGGTTTTTTCTCTTGTCCTTTGTTTCTTTGTGGATGGAATTGTTTAAAACAAGATATAAAACATTGAGCCCACAGCCCTTATAACCTGCATGCATATAAACAGAGTATATATGTCAATGTACAACTTGTAGATTAACCAAGAAATGGCAAACTTTAATGATTTCAGCACTAATACTAATTAATAAAAGTCCTAACCATACATGTAAACAAACAACCTTTGTTTTTAGAAGGACAGTCTATTTTACACCTCAATATTTTAATTTTTATTTACTATGGTATTATGCATTTCCTACATCCAAGAAAGTGACATGGGATTATCATTCTATGGAATTTAGCATTTTAAAGCATGAAACGTACATTATTATTTAACAAGTATCAAGAATGAAAGCCTGAAGAGAAAATCATCTATTAAAGTGTCACTTGTTACTACAGTAATAATCAATAAAGCATTAAACATCACATTTTATTGCAATGGATGGAAAATAAACATGGCGGCAGCAGTGCACTCTTGCAAATGGATGACTTGTAAATGTCAGGGAGGGCTTATTTAATGCTAAAAGGCTTTAAGCATTTGGGAAGGGAGCTTTAAAATTCATCCCAGACAGCTGAAGGTTACACGAGGAAACGGCACCTATATATAGCATGCAGGCACACAGGTAATGTAAAATATGAATGGATTATAAAAAAAGAGTCTACTTCTAATTGGAGTGTTCTAGAAAGAGCATGTATTGAAGGCTGCAAGCTTGGCATTATGAAAATTTTATTTGGTCCCTTGTTTTATATTAATATAAAACAGGCTTTCTTTTTCTAACTATTGGTGTGTGTGTGTGTGAGTGAATGTGTGTGTGTGTGTGCACAAACCTATTTAAAGATTAATAAATAAGTGAGGCTGAATATATGTCATGGATTGATAGCAGTTTTTTTCTAGGACATTGTCTTATAAAGTTTATAATAGCCAGTGTTAACAGCACACTGTATTCACTCCTGCACACAACCAAATTAAACTTGGGCGAATTGTTTGGCATACTTCTCTGCAAATGATAATCAATATAGAAGATTCTTAGAAAGTGTTCAAGTCTCTCAACTTTGTAAGCAGAGAATTCTGTGAGGGACACTCATGGCATTCTGAGGTGAGGAGGTTCACTTGGTGAGGACAGGAGTCCTGGAGGCTCAGCTCAGTGAGGAATGGACACCGTCGGTTAATATATGCATATTAGATGGTCTATCTAACCATTGTTAAAGCAGAATTCTCTTTCCAAGGGCTACTTTCAACTTCTTCCCATTCACTAACTTTAAATTGAAAGCACAGGGAAAGCTCTGTGAAAAATTTGGATACTGTCTTGTGAATGTGCTGGAACAATGAAAGCAATTATGCTATTTTGCATGTTTAATTGAGCGTTTCTCAGCAGAAAACAAAAACAAAATAGGGATCAGGATTGTTGATATTTTAAACCAAGACTTCTTATAGTGTCCAGTGCTTTTCAGGAGCCCAAAGCAAAGGAACAAATAGGGACCATGCATGCTATTCACTCTGCTTTTGGAAATCACGATGTTCCAGAAGCTTCGACTGTCTTGTAAGAACAGCAACCATCCTTTCTATAAGCATGGACACAATCGTTTCCAGTTTCTTAGCTGCTCACTGGACACTGTCACTCCTGATGCAGGACAATCTTATGGCAGTTGCAGATGTTTTTTATTTCTGAAACTAAGGAGTGCTCACGTTCTTTTTAAAATTATTATTCTTTCAGATTCTCTAATTCAAAACAAGATGACAGCAGAGGAGAAGGCTAACTTCTGTTCAATGCCTGCAATTGAACAATGACAAAATTACAAAATCTATAAAGATTATCCTAAGAATAACAGGAAAAATATTATCTAGCAGACGTATTAAAAACATGGCACAGGTTCCATTCAGGTGTTTAGATATGAGACAGTGCTTTCCTGTTGTTGCTAACGAATGAAATTTTGTGGATTAAACTAGCACAAATTTATTATTTTGCCACACAGCTATCAACTCTATGAGCCAGAAGCACAACCTTCCAGGGAAACTGTAGCCACCGGTGCAGTTGTGGCTTGACTGTGGTGGGGAGAATTGACTGCCCTCTGATTGCATTTAAGGAGTGTTGCAAAGTGTCTTGTGGGAGAGGACCTGAGCCAGGTACTATAAGCTCAACCAATATCCCAGGTCCAGGGTGGTCATAGGCCCAAGAAGGAAACTTATTACCGATGTAACTAAAGTAACAAAGTATTAGACTGGCTTATAAATATCTATGCTTATGCACATAGAAAAATGTGGTCTCTAGAGTTAATCAGAGAAGCCTCTCCCTACAACAAATTATAATGAATACAGAAATTCATTGCAGCCTAGGTTTAAGAGAATGAACCATGGTTGTACAGCCACTCCTAAAGAAGATTCATTATTAACCTCTAAAACTCTGGTAATATTGACAGCAGCCCAACTTACCTGCACCGGTCCCACAGATGACTGTTCCTGTCAACAGGCAGTCATAGATGATGACCCATGAGGATGCTATTGCTGTGACAAAACACTATGACCAAAAACCAGCTGGGAAGAAACAGTTAATCTCAATTTACAACTTTTAGGTCATGTTCCATCACTGGGGGAAGTCAGGGCAGCAACATGGAGGTAGAAACTGAAGCAGAAGCCATAGAGGGTAACTGGTTACTGGCTTGCTCTCCATGACTTACTCAGCTTGCCCTCTTATACCATCTAGAACAATCTATCCAGAGGTGATACTTACCCCAATAAGCTGGGATCCCACATATCAATCACCAATTAAGAAAATACAGACTTGCCTACAGGCAAGCATTATGGAGGCATTTTCTCAATGGAGAATCCCTCTTCCCAAATGACTCTAGCTTATGTCAAGTTGACATAAACCACTGCCAGTGAGGAGTGGCTCCAAATGTCCTACCTTTACTTCTAAACTATCAGCTGATACACTCTGAGAGAAAGGAAAGTCACTATCCTTAGTGTGTGCTCACTGACGAGTCCACCAGGCTCCAGCAGATAGCCTGAAACTCATGGTTCATGGTTATGCAAACAGCCCTGGTTAAACTCAGTGGGTTATAGAACAAAATGAGTAGACATGAACATGAGAGGGAGATTTGTTGAGAGAGAGGAAATGGACAGGGGTGACAGGGAGGAAGGAGATAGAATGATCTATATATGCTATGAGCCTAGTGAAATTGTCTACAAACAAATTTAAATAATTTTAAAAAGGCCCATCAATTGGATCTTGAGGCTGTGTTCCTTCTGCAAGCTACAAAGGCACAACTGTTCCATTGCCTTTGCATTGTTTAGTTTTTCTTTTTATGAAGCAGAATTGGTATTTAACAAAGATATTTTAATATAGTGTTAAAATGAGGGCTAAATGAGAGAGGTGCACAGAAAGAAAGACAAGATGTGTCTGAGAGAATGAATGTGGTCTCTTCAAAGAACAACTGTAGAAAGCAAGATATACCCAAGTACAGAAACAGATTCCTCAAGTGAGAGTCCCCTGCACTGGCTTTTCTTCTTTATTTTCTTTCTATCTGTATTTCTTATTCCTTCCTTCTTTTTCTTTACGTGATTTGATAATTTTCAACAGTATTGTATTCATCCCCTCCCCGAATGACTCCCAGATCCACGATCTTCACACCCAACTGTGTGTCCTCTTCTTGAATGATGGTTGATCTAGTCTTAAAGAAAACTGATTCTCCCTCTTCCAGCATTTATCTATTGTCAATAGCTCTAGAGTGGTT
Source organism: Bramus lutescens (assembly GCA_001685075.1). Lineage (NCBI taxonomy): Eukaryota > Metazoa > Chordata > Mammalia > Rodentia > Cricetidae > Bramus > Bramus lutescens. The sequence continues at coordinate 184,674 of LOEQ01004118.1, read as the reverse complement.
CTTCGTGTCTACCTCCCCTCTCCACTCTGGAATTTGTTTTGACTTGGATTTGCACAGATCTTGCACATGCGGTCACACCCACTGTGGGTTTATACATTCAGCTTCTTGATGTGTCTGGAAGACACTCTTTCCTTATCATCATTCGCCACCTCTGGGTTGAACATTATTCCACTGCTCCCTCTTCCACAATGATCCCCGAGCCTCGGGAGGAGGGGCTGAGACATAGACGTCCCATTTAGGGCTGATCATTCCCTATAGTCTTATTTTCTGTACCTTGACCAGTGTGGGTCTTTGTGTTAATATACTATCTTTTGCAGATAGGAGTTTCTCTGATGATGATTGAGAAATACATTAATCTATTAGTATAATGGTAAGTCATTAGTAGTCAATTTAATATCATATTTATTTAGCAGAATAACAGTTTTGTTTCCTTAGGACCCTTAGAAGATGAAGCTCATACTTAGCATCATTATGCACCCTGTGGCTAGAAATTTTTAATATTTGTTTTAGTCTATGAGAGAGAGAATCTACAGAAGCACATTCGTGTGAAGGACAGATGTGGTTGCTCTTCTTCTACCTTGTTTTAAGGCTCTCTCTCTTTTTATACCATACCACCTATGCAAGATTAAGCCAAGGCTCCTGATAACAGTGCTGTAGTTTGTATTACAGATGCCAATCATGGCACCCTGCTTTTCTATAAGGAGTCAAACCCAGGTTGCCAGGATTTCACGATGCTTTTGTCTGCTGAGCCAGCTCTCTGTAAAGTCTCTGAAACTACCTCCATTCTTCTCTGTTCTTTGACTCCTCGATGGCACCTCCTCTGCATTTGTCCTTTCTGCTCCCTTTTCACAAGTACTCCTATGAGTATAGTGTGCTCATCTAGGTAAAACAGAATGCTCTCTTCATATCAGATCCTCACATTAACATTATAGCCTCCAACCCCCTTCTCCCCCCCCCACACACTTCAGCCCAGGCATCACAACGTGGACATCTTTGGAGGTTATTTCACATACCCTACATAAGTAGTGTAGTAAGTATCATATATCTCTGGGCTACTGTGTTTTTAGTAGTTGATCTTTATTGACTATTATTTTGAAGCTCCTTTCAGTATTTGAGGAAGGAGAGGAGGATCTCTAAATGGCTAGCTATGTAGGGAACAGAGATAGCACATTTGAAGATCTTCAAATTCCATCCCAAAGCTTTGGTTCTCCATCTATTTAACATTATCAAAATTGATTCCAAGAAAAAATGATTTTTTAATTTTAGTTTCTCTCTCCACTCAACTTCAATATGCTCATTTCCTGTACAGGTGCTAATGAGCTGTGAAATGGTGGGATTGTTAGATAATATTTCTGAGAAAAGTAATAGATGTTAGAGAACTGATTCATACACATGATAATAAAGCTATGATCACTTACCCTGAACATATTACTACTGAACATATTACTAGCTAAGGAGTAATAGGATAGCAATTACTGAATTATCTGTATGGAAGAGGGTCCTCCAGAGACGTGACAATGAAATCCATGCAAGATGGTATTTTTTGTCCACTCACCTGCACATCTTAGCCTCAGCTGAGCCTTGAAGAGAAGTTTTCGTGGTGTTTCATCCTCATCAGGGCATGAAAGAAGTATAAAGTTACTTGAGGCTCATTTTGTTTTGTTTTATTTTTGGCATGACTTTTTAGACATCGATATTTCACAATAATGAAATTCTAAGTGTGGTCAGTCTTCTGTGTCCAGGGCTCTGCATCTACAGAGTAAGTCAGCCACAGAAAGAAATCCTGCAGGGAAAACGCTGCATCTGAACTGAGCACGCAGACTCTTCTTCCTGCCATTATTCCTAGTCAATGCATTGGAATTGTGATTCAGGTACAGCCTTAATCGTAGTGTCTTTTCTTTTGTTGTGATAAAACATTCCCATCAAATCAGTTTTATGGGAAGAAAGGATTTATTTGCCTTGTACTTCCAGATCACAATCCATTTTGAGGGAAATCACGGCAGGAAGTGAAACAGAGACCTTGGAGGAATGCTGCTTATTGACTTACTCTATGGTTTGTTTCCAAACTCACTCTCTGATGCAGCCTAGGGATACTGCTATTCACAGTGACCTTGGCTCCTCCACACCAATTAATAAGTGGGACAATTCTTCACAGACATGGTCACATGCCAATATTATCTGGGCAATCTGCCAATTGAGATGTCTCAGATAACTCTAGGCTGTTTGTTGACAGCTGATAGTAACCAGGATACTAAGTATGATTTGAGTTATTCGGGACTTATGTAAATGCCAAGACATTATAAGTTAGGGACTTTCGAGCAGCCTCAGATTATGTTATCCATAAATATTCTGGAGCCAGTTGCCCTTGAATATGAAGAAATCACTGCTAGAGCTAAGCAATTTGCTATAATTCCTTCCTGAGACATGTTTTGTGAACTTTGAGATCAATACATAGACCATGCTACCAACCTTTCATGTTCTAATAAAAGTATTTTAAGTAATGGTTATATGTCCATACGATTCTCTCATTTGTATTTTGTGCTTAAACAATTATTTTTGTGTGGGAAACTTAAAACACCGTCTTACACAATATTCTAAAACTGACTACACAGATCAGACAGGCCTTAAAGTTAACATTGCTCTTACTGCCTCTGCCTCCTGACTCGTGAGTGCTGGAATTACAGATATACAGCACCATGCCTTGCAAAACAACTAATTCTGAATAACTGTGTCCTCAATTTAAGTTACAAAGATAGCTATGTATGTAATATTAATTATCAAGTCTTTGCCTTGGTGCTTGATTTCAGTCTGTTTTCATGCTAGGAATCAAATTTTCTCATGTGATCTGAGGCCAGTCTCATCTCACATCCTTAATGATGGTCACCTCTTGAATTATGTCTGCATTCTCCTTGCATATTTCATCTACTTGATGATCTTTATTGAAACAAATATCCTATCCTCCCACCAATTTAAAAATACGTGTGTAAGTCAGAAGTTTGCTTGACAGCTGTTAGGCTAGCACTACCTCTCTCCACTCTTACCCCCTGTTCTGCCCTAGCATTTTCTGCATCTTCTGTCCTCTGAGCCCTGTTATCCCCTGTGATCCTCTGTAGTTCCTATTCAGGCACTGAGAAAACATGGTGAATAATGTTCAGAGCACATGTGAATTTTCAGCTGCTTTTAGTCAGATCCCAATATTTTGAAAAAATTGATTCATAGCTTTTAAGTAATACAATTTTGTATTTAATATATTTTAATTTAAATGGAATTACATTGCTTTCTCCCTTCTGTTTCCTCCCTCCAAGCCATCCCAGGCAATACCCCCCCCCACAATTCTTCCCATGCTTCCTCAAATTGACAACCTCTTTTTCATTTATTCGTGTGTGTGTGAAGATATGCACAAACTCTTCTTATGACCCCTCAATCTTATCCCATTCATCCCTTATAAAATTTTCCATGAAGTTCTGAACTTATATGCATGTCTTGCTGTCAGGTACTGATAAATAAGGTTTATGTGATAGTTGAAGCAAAATGGCCACAAAGGGAGCGAGACAATTAGGAGGTGTGACCTTGATGGAGGAAGTATGTCACTGTGGAGGCAGACTTTTAGGTCTCATATATGCTCAAGCCATGCTCAGACAGACAGACTACTTCCTGTTGCGTATGCATAATGTAGAACTCTTAGCTACCTCTCCAGCACCATGTCTTCCTGCATGCCACCGTGTCCCACTGTAATGATAATGGACTAAACCTCTGAACTGCAAGCCATGCAATTAAATGTTTTTCTTTATAAGAGTTTCATGGTCATGGTGTCTCTTTGCAGCAATAAAGAGTCTAAGACAGTGTAGGAATATTCTATAATTCTTAAATCCATGTGGACAATGCCCTCCTATAGCTTGGATTTTTTCATTTGGTATGATTAGGAGATGTTTTTAACTGACACATACATCTCTAGTTTCCACACTATGACTATTTTGTAATGTTTTAGATTGCTGTAACATACTTATCCATCCTCCCTTCATTTGCTGTTAGACTGTTACCAGTTTTTGTTGTATTAAAGAAAACCAGACTGCAATAAGTACTCCTATAAACTTCCTGGGCCTTTCCTACTATGAATAGGATGGTTAGGGTAGAAGAAATGTGTGTATTCAAATTTCCTAATTAATTTTAATTTACTGATATTATAACATGAGGTAGTTTTCTGAAGTTTGAATACTGAATTTGTAGCCTTTGTTGAGCTTGCAGAATGTTGCTGTATTTCATTTAATATTTTTAATTTTGGTGTATGTGAACCTCTCCCTACCCTGACTCCATCACGAGAATCCTCTACTGACAGCATAGAATAGGTCAACCTCAAACCTTTTACTTCTTCATTGATTTATTTTAGTTTCTTATGTTCTAAGAGTTTTTTGGAAAATAAAGCTCACTTCCAGCTTTTTAGTGCTTGATTCACAACAGTAGAAAATTCTGTTCCCTAGCTCCTGCATTTTTATATTAGTAGAGAAATGAGCTAGTATCTAAAGCGTAGTGGGCACCTTAGCATTAAGAGTGGAAGAAGCTAGCATCTGGCTGATTCATGTCACCCCTGCAGCTCCACCCATGCTGAGTTACCATATTCTTATGTAAGGCAGGACAATGGACATCCTTTGACTCACCAGATGGTGTGCCACAGGACTTGTCCTGAGGATATTTCCAGGAAACTGGACAGAGATCCAAGTTGTCAAGTGGGTGATTGCTATCTGTTATGTTTTCTTTTCATTCTATCCTGAATGCCAAGCCAGAGCAAAACATGCTGAACAGATTACTCCAGCAACAACAAGCTTTGTCTGGAACTAAGAACTCTGGCCTATCAGCCACTGCCAACTATGAGTGTTGAAACCTGCAGAAGTCCTAGTCCTGGGGAGGCGTTGCACTGCTTTTACTACATGCAAGGATGCCTTTAGAAGTCACACATAGTTCTATTTCTTGCTGATACCCTTCCTTAGACACAGAAGGCCAAATATACCTGGATCTGTAATTATCTACTTTTGTTTCTATTTGAACAATGACTTGTTGCTTAGGAACTGGAGTGTATTCCATAAATACATGTTCAATCTTTTTTCCATTTTGTTCCCATGGTTATTAAGTTTCATTAAAATACATGCCCCGTGCTGGATTTGTTGGTTTGGAATAAGTGTGAAATGTGTATACCCCATTAAGTATAAATAAAATATTCCACTTTCAATTTGCCTTTCAATTTATTATCTGACAAAACATGGTTTCTGCAGAAAGCAACTGTTTATGTACTGTGTAGAGTGCTCAGCTGAAGGTGATTTATCCATGATTCCATTAGTAGACACTCTCGAAGTGTTTCTCCCACACTGAGTGCTATAAAAAGTAATATTTATTGTGTTGACTTTGAAAAAATAATGATCCTAAATTTTCACAAAACTCAGCTAATCCAATCCTGTAATTGTATGTGCCAGAGAACTAAGCCTCAGAGATTATCCAGATGGCCTGAGTCCTGCAACACTCAATGCCCACGTTCTGACTCTCTCATTCCTCAACTGGCATTGCCTAACTTCATATATCCTGTCTATTGTAAACCTACAAATCCCCTAACCAGTGCCAAGAAAAAGATCTCCGTAGTTTTTTAATGTTGGGAGCCTTTAATGTCTAAAACTTCTGTCTTGACAGTGAGCCACAGTGGTTGCAGACAAATTCCTTCCACACTTCTGTGTAACCACAACCAGCTATGCTGAATGCTGACTTCTCATCTCTTAACAGAATCTATGAGAATATAAGCGCATAAAAATCAGGCAGTATGATGATCAAACGAACACACCACAGTCATTATATAAGATGAGGACTAGCGTGTGGCATTTGTTGAGGTTAAATATATGTCCTCTTAAAGTCCCTTTTAGAATCAGTCATCCTAAAGTGAAATAGCATCCTTCTGTTCCTACAGCACATGTCTGACTCTAAATCCAGAACCTCTGCGGTTCTGATCACACTCGCCCCACCCAGATATCCAGCTCCTCATGCATTTCCACAATCTATTCAGAAGCTCACCAGTCTGCTGATTTTGTAGGGCCCATGTCCAGTATACATGTGTGTCCCATGTCTGACAGTCACTGAGTCATACTGGGAATACAGCAGGGCAGCAGCTGGGGAATGCTTTTGGCTGTTGTTTTGTGCAGCTCCTACCTAGGCTCACTTCTTTTCGCTTCAGCTCCTTCTTTTGTTGGATTATTGCTGCCATTTCTGGTCCCCTGGTTCTCAACAAGTCAGCATCTTATCTACCTGCCATATCACCCCCAAAGAAAATCCAATTTGCTGCCTTTTCATAAAAATATTGATATTTTATAACAAGTTATGTCTAAAAACAAAGATTTAAAATCTATTTTTCCATTTTGATGATAGTGCCACACATGTATCACCTATTCTGATACAAATATTAAACTCTTAAACTAGCTTCATGTATTTTTTAAAGTAACCTCATCCAGAAATAGTAAGTAAAATGAACCATATAGAATAGCTTAGGTTCTCAATATTGGAGCAGTTTTGTTACCAAAGAAGGAAAAAATCAATAACTGAGGTGAAATGATAAAAGAAAAATCAAGTGGATATCATACCTGTCTTACTTGATTTATAGTTATAAAGTTACTCTAATACTTAGTGTGTGTGCATACATATCCCCCTCTCATGTGTGTGTGCGTGTGCGTGTGTGTATGTATGTGTGTGTCCATGTCTGTGTTTAAGACACAGTGTAAAAGACAAAAGACATGTTTATTCTTCACTTGGTGGAGAGTTCTTGGCTGGACTGCTCCATGTCTTGAAGGCTTCTTTACTGGCAATTGTGGGGTAACTATGTGGATAACTATATGGGTTTGTGTGCCCAGAGACATCATTAAAGACAGATTAGTAAAGCAGAGACAAATGACTTTGAAAATTGATATGAATGCCTTGTTTTATCTGATTTTTTTCCTTGGGCTCTTCTTAGACAAACAGCTAGGAAGATGCAAGGAAGGTGAGATGTGGCTCCTGTAAAGATATAAAGATATGCTGATGTCCATTCCTTTGTACCTGAGAATGTGACCTTCTTTGGAAACAGGGTATTCACACCTGCAATCAAGTGAGGCATGGTTTTACACTTAATTTTGGTGCTCCTTATTAAAAAAAAAGACCATGTGGAAACAGATAGACTAATAGAATAACACCCACCACATAGGTAGGATAGGGAAGATGTAGCTACATGCCACGGAACATAGTGTTGAGGGATATTTGATCACACCGTGAAACCCAAGACTATGTTAATGAAATTGACCTTGATCAGGGGGCAGAGCCAGAAACTGTTGACAGGAATTAGCCATAGAGAGTAGAGAGGAGCCAGAAAGATAGGTAGAGAGATGCTCAGGAAGGAAGAGGGAGGAACTTGGAGTTTTGCAGTCATTTTGGTTTGGGATGGCTGGAGAGATGCTCTCTTGCTGATCTCTGCCCTAAAGGAGATGTCAGATGGCTGCTTCTCAACCTCTTTGAGCTAGCAGGTTTTCACTCCAAAATCTAACTCCCGAGTCTTTATTCATAAATGGAACAAGAGACTTAGTTAAAAAAAAAAAAACACATTTGGTGGCAGTGGTAGGGCCAATACCGGAGGGACGGGAAATCTGATATGGCCT
>LOEQ01004118.1:138054-156701 GCA_001685075.1 Bramus lutescens | reverse complement strand
TATTAACCAATGAAAGTAACACATAGACAGATGACCCTCCTACATCAGGTATTTACGCTGCCTGTCTCTAACTCAACAGTAAAACCCAATTATAATTCCAGCCATAGATGAAATTATTCTTCTGTTCTATCAGGCATAAAGAGTCCATAACAATCCTCATAGAAAGCAAGGACATTTCCAGATGGTTAATCATACCTCTAAGTAATGTAAATGCAGTAATGGGGTAAAGATACAATATCATTGTTGCATAAGTCTGTTGCAGCACTGGCCACATGCTACACACATGCTTATTGGCCTGTGTTCTACATGCAGTGTTGGACTTTCTGTCAGAGCATATACACCAGGAAACTGCATGTGTTTACACCTTCCCTTTATGAACATTGGGCTGTTTTCCATTACTCTGAAGATCAAAGTTATGTCCAAGGGGAAAACACAGATGAACAGTTGATATACTTGAAGGCTCTATATAGACTGAAGAAACAAAATGTTTATTTTTTTCAAGTGAAGTGAATTTTGAGGTTTCATAATTCTGTCTTCTCTTTGGATTCTAGCTGCAGTCAAGTTCAGACTGGTACTGACTTAAGGTATGATAAATTTGCCTCTATTGATTCCATTTTATTATTTTTTGTGTTGTTTTTATTGTATGCCACTTTTCTTCCTTTAAGTCGGATTTTTAATAGAAAAAATTAGTGTATGATAAAGAATTTGAGTTTTAAAGTTAATGTTAAGGGCCTGGGGAGATGGCTCAACTGTTACACGAGCTTGCTGCTCTTCTAGAGAACTTAAGTTGGATTGTCATCTCCCACATGGGTCATCTCACAGCCACCTGCACCCCCAGCTTCAGAAGATCTGACATCCTCTTCTGGTCTCCATAGGCACTGGCATACATGTGAGGGACACTCACATAGAAAGACCCATTTACACATAAATAAAAATTAAAAAAATAAAATAAAGTTAGTGTTTTAAATGAGAGCTATACAAAGTAAATGGGGTATTTCCTTTCTCCTAAGTTTGCTCAGGTTCTCCTTAAGTGAGAGAATAAGTATTTACTTATAAGTATAAAGTGGGTGTCTCAGTTAGGGTTTCTATTGCTGTGAAAAAGAACCATGACCACAACCACTCTTATAAAGGAAAACAGATAATTGGGGTGACTTGCTCACAGTTTCAGAGATTCAGCCCATTATCATCACAGTGGGGGGTGTTAGTGCATGCAGGCAGATGGTGCTGGAGCTAAGAGTCCCACATCTTGTAGGCAACAAGAAGTTTACTGAGACACTGGACAGTATCCTGAGCATAGGAAACCACAAAGCCCACCCTGCACAGTGACACTTCCTCCAACAAGGCCATATCCAGTTCAGCAAAGCTGCACCTTCTAATAGTGACGCTCCCTGTGAGATTATGGGGGTCAACTACAACTGACCTACCACAGTGGGGTGTTGTTAGCTTAGCTTTCTCTCCTAGATGGAACTATAGTGACCACTACTGAAAACCCTTGTTTTTCAGAGAAAGAAAATGATGGTAATTTCTCTCCTCTGCTGAACGTCTGCAAAAACGGATGAGCTCTAACAGCATTTCAGCTGTCAAGTCTCTGCAACACAAAGATTTCTGAAGTTGCATTCAAGTCTAAACTGTGAAGTATACCATGAATTATTTGTAAGGACTTGAAAGGAAGGCATGGTTTGCCTTTTTTAAACCAAACTCTTCACATTAAACAAATAAAAGACACCCGTATACTCTTTTGAATATTCTTAGTATTTTAATACATGCAATTTACTTAATTTATGATTTTTTTAAAAAAAAGGAAAGGAAAGAGAACTTTGTTTTCCTGAGAAAAAGAGAGCAGAAATATAAATGCAGAAATGCCTTTTTATGTCAATCACATCACAGTGATCTGCTTCACTGAGCAGAGGCTGGTCTAATCAAGATCTATTTTCATGACTTGGCATCTTTATCTATTCTTCTATCATTTCCCGCAGTTTCCAAGATCTTAGAATAGGGTACAAGTCAGAATCATCTTTTGAGAATTCAGGACATTTAAGTGTAGTTATCTCTGGGTTTCATGTTGTCATATAAAGCAGCAGGTGGTCACATTAGGTGATGTGACCAAGATTTGGGCCCTGTGCTCTCTTCTCTCCCAGTTTGACATCTCCACTCTCTCTTTTATTTGTATTATCCCTGAACAAATTCTGTGACAAATTCTGACACACAGTTAGTTTTGAGCTTTTCTTAAAAGAGGAGCTGGCTCTCAGGTGGTGAGGGTTTTAAAATAGAGACCCAGGCATTCAAAAGTTTGTTTTGAAATCTCCATTATATGTGGTTATAAAATAAGCATAGAATACTTCTTTTATAATTATCATTCATCTTGATGCCAGATGCTTGGAGTTCTCATAAGATTGCTGTTCTTGTGGGAATTTTAGCTCATATTTAATTCTATTTAGGAAAACTGATGAGTAATATTCAGCTACCAAAAGAATGAGATAAATCTGGAACCATGCCAGGAATTAATACAACTTTTTTTTGTGTGGCAATTTGGGACCACTCTTAATAGAAAAAAAAGAAAGAAAAAACAAAACAAAACAACAACAACAACAAAAAACAAAGGAAAAAATAATGGGAGGATATATTTGGTAAAAACAAAGAACTTTCTTTGGTTTTAGGCTTATTGTCATTGAAGCTAGAAGAAATTATACCATATTATCATTAGGAAGAATAGTAGCTAGTGCTTTAAATAACAAGTTCTATTACTTCTTTTTTCTTCAGTATTCTGGCAGTGTACCTGATTCATGCTGCTGAGCAGGTTTGAGTAGGGAGTCCAATATACAATCTCTATCTCAAATGAATTTAAGCTCTGGGTAAAAAAACAATAAGAAGGACTCTTAACCACTGGCATTGACCACTGTGATTGAGTCAATGTGGTTCCTCTTTCACTTTGACATTTTGGGGTGCTTGTTACAGTGGGGAACATTGAATAGTTGATATAAAGATCACAGTATTGTCTGGAAAAATAACTAAGGTGATAGAAAGGTATTTTGGTGTAAGAGTATCAGGGTAATCATTTGTCTCTTGTTAGTCTTTGGGCCTTTTATAAACAAGGCTCATTAGACAAATGGCACTGAGTGAATACAGACTCTAAAGCTCTGCTTAAGAATGAAAATTTCCCAGTGAGAAAGAGCTCATACTACAGAAGATATCCCACCATCTCAGAGGCCAAAAGAATTTCTCTGCCTAAAATGGAAAACAAAAACAAGCCATTTAAGGGATGACTGTTGAGTTTTAAGTGGGAGTTTCTGAACTTCCAAATTAAACCTGTGTGAGATTAATATTTAAATTTGAATTTTAGTCCTCTTTAATTTTAACATCCTTGTACTTCAACTTGTAAGAGGATTTGAACTTTGCCAAACTGATTGCAGGAAGATGCACTGGCATCTCTCTAGCAGTGGAATCTTGTTGATTAGGGAGACGGTAGGTACACTAGAACTGAGTGCTGCAATGTCAGGACAGCCCCACCCCAGACCATGACTTTGGGGTATGAGGACATAAGTCTCCTAGACATTTATTTATATTCTCAGTATTTCGTGCTGTAAGTGAAAGTCAATCATAATTATGGTTGAGTTCACTGAGCCATTGTGTTGATGATTAAGGCACTGGCTAAGACACCAGATGGAGGTGATGAAAGTAGCTGAGTGAGTCAGAAAGGCAATCTCCATCAAGGATGGAAGAAAAAAATGCTGGATCCCATTCCATCATGGACCAGATCCCAGTGGAATCAAGCTCCTACCAGTTAGATGACTCATACCATTTTCTTAAGGTGACAGTTTTGAACATGGACATATATCCTTGCTATTGATATTTGCAAATAAAAGCCAGCAGGAGCTGGGTCTGCATTTCAAAGGGGCCATAATGCCATGCCAAGCACAACTTCTGACTGGAGTTGTTCAAACTTTTCTCATGACTTCTGAACTGACTGACTTGGAAAGGGACTGACTTACATCCACAGGTCAGGTCATCTTGTTTAACAGTTCACTGAAAAGATCTTCATGTAGTCAGTGCACTGTGGCAAGTATTTATTCAAGTGAAAAGTTTGTTTTCCATTGGAAATATTCTTAAACGTTCTCATCCATCTCTGGCTTAGATAGCATAGTAACAATCATAGTCCTTATTCCCTTACTGATTCACAATTATCTAGTCAAAATATGATTCACCATCCATTAGTCACTACACACATAGGTCTGGCTGTCTTTTGATTCATGCAAGGTCTGTAGCCAGATGTATCTCTGGAGATTCCCTTCTGTACACTTTCTCTTCACCTTCCTCTCAGATATAGCAATGATTCCAGGGAGAGACTGTTTCTTCTTTAGCTTGGGAATCTATTTAAACTAGACTCATTTTGTAGGATGCTTAGCAACCGACTCAAGAAAGCTCTGAAAATTAGTTGTTAGCAATTATTTTCAATTTTTAAAGAGTATCCTTCTCTCCTTGAAAGGCAAAGAGTACAAGATACAAAAGAGTTGTTTTTAATTAATTAAAGTGGGGTATCTTTATTTTCCTTTGTCCTGTAGGAATTTCAAATCTCTCCTGGAATAGATTTCCAATTTTGGTAAAATTTTATTTGGGCACATGTGAAGAACCTGTTATTCTTTGTTCTCTAGATTTTATCAGTATGCTTTTTTGCTAGTCAACCAGCAGTAATGTCCTCTGAGACAATAATAGTCAAGATTTGTGAGAAACAAACAGATCTCCAATGACTGACATTGATTCAATCAAACAGTATGCCAGCCACATCCTTGGTAATTTCCCTATCCTTTTTTCTTTTAAATTACATTTATTTATTTATGTGGGCTTGGAAATCATGCCACCATACATGTGTAGTGATTAAATGCCAACCTGTGGACATCTATTTCTCTCAATCCCAGAGACTGAACTCTGATGTCTGGTCTTTGGCATATCACACATATTCCGGCTGAGCCATCTCACCAGCCTCAGATTCTTGATCTTAAAAGAGAAAAGTATACAATCTAGGATGAAGTCAGGCAGTTACATGTTAATGTCTTTGAAAGAGTTTTAGTGTAAAGTGTTGCAGCTCTGGAGGGAAATGTATCCAGGCTGTTGGAAGTCAGGCAATACCTATGGGTGTTACAGCTCTGAAACAAAAGGCATCCTGGCCATCATAAGCCAGGCTATACCTGCAAGAGGTACAACTCTGAAGAGAAAGGTATCCTGGCTGTCCAAAGCCAAGCTATATCTCTATCTCAGAATGGAAAGGCATCCTGGCCATTGGAAGTCAGGGGATACCTACAGTTCTATTCTGGTGGAGGGTGGTTTCACCACAGGAATATAACAGTTCTGTTTCTCTCCAAGAGCTGTTAAAGCTCAGCCCAGCTCACTGAGCTCTGCTAATGGAGTTTCCCTGATGCAATGTAGCAGTTCTTCTCCGGTGAAAGTTGCTACATCTCTGTCCCACTCCACTCTGGAGAAAGATCATCAACCAAACCTCATTCAAGAGATTTATTTGAGAGGCAGGAATCCAGGAGAGTGGTTACCCTAAACAGGTACAGGACTTGTATAGGGTTTCTAAGGGACAGAGTTTTTCCAGGGTGAAGATTTTCAGGGTGGGAATTGGTCATATTTCAAACCATGATCTTGGACAAGCTCAAAGACTGGCTGTATATTTTGCTCAGGTATTGGTTGGCTTTCATGCAAAATGTGTTTCAGAGGCAAAATATGTTTCCTCGATTCTTGTTTCATGGCCAGGGTATGTTTCTTTCACTGGCCTTTTTTAACCTTTTGGCTGTGGTTTCAGGGTCAGGGTATGTTTCTTTGGCTGACCCTTTTACCCTACACAGTGGCCACAGTCCATTTGTATTTGTTACTTGGTGCACAAATGAATCAGTGTGATTATATATACAGATAAGAAGAAATCAGTGACTCCTGTCACTTGAATTTTTTCAAACTTTAAGTGGAAAATAGTCTTAATCACAGACATCACCTATTTCACAAGCAACAGATCAAAGTCTGGGTTGACTTGATAAACTCCTAGATCAGACTTACATAAGATTATGAATGTCAACAAATCAATGTGCAGCAATGTGCCTGGAGATTTGTGATTCTAACAAAAGAATGTCTATATCTCTTATCAGCAAAGATACCTGATGTTATTAGTTGCCAGACTTGGCACAGAGTGCAGTGACATAATGCTTCAAAACATTTCAAGGAACTGTGTTGAGCTACAGCTCACAGAAGGGTCCCTTCCACAGGGATGACCCTGTAGAGCAGTATCACATGACTCCTATACTTCCTGGTCTAGCCATGCCTTTTTTGACACAGATACAATATAAAGTATTGTATTACAGTATATTTCTACGATGGACTTTCAGAATTAATATTTTTGGTTTGGAATAATAATAATATGAAAGTGAATTGTTTGCTTGTGAAGTCATTGAGCCTTTGAGAGCCAAAGTGCAAGACTCATATGGCCCTACCTCAGACATCAGTCACAAGGAGGAGAAAGCATTTTCCTGTAGCTTATTTTCTTCTTCTTTTGTTTCATTATCCAGTTCAGAAAGGTGAGTCAATCAAGCATGGGTGTGTGGACTTTGTTAATGTTACACTGAGAACCATGACAGGGAATGTACATTTTATGATAAAAATACCAACAAAAATACATGTATTGGCTGATTTTGCTTGTTTGGTTTTTGTTCTTGATTTTTTTTTCTGTTTGTTTTGGTTTGTGGTTTTTTGAGACAGAATTTCTTTGTAGCTTTGTAACCTGTTCTGGAACTTGCTCTGTAGACCAGGCTGGCCTCAAACTCACAAAGATTCACCTGTCTGTGCCTGCTGAGTGCTGGGATTTAAGACATGTGCCACTGCCACTTGGTTGATTGTTTAAAATGTAATGAATTACCTACCATAGATTGTATGAAGCTAATAGTGTTCAGTTTTCATTTAAAAATTAAGTAACGTTCTGGGCAAAGATGAAGATTACTTAAAGATAACCATTTCTGAAAAATTATACTTTGTATGACTGTGCAAATTTAGTTGTTTGAAACACAGTTACTATCTCTGTTGGCCAAGATTTCATATGTGACTTAATCAGATAAGCTACAAGGTCACAATCAAGTTGATGACTAGGTTTCTACATGGAAGCTCAGGTAGGGAAGGGTGAGCTTGGAACTCAAATGGTTGGCAACCTTCATTTTCTAAACCTATAGATTGAGGCAGCTTGCTTCTTCAGAGGGAACAGAGGAGACTTGAATGGCTAAATTTATGTGACAACTAAAAAGGCATTCTAGAATAAGATTTAAAATTGGTGAAGTTTAGCTAAACCAAAGGCCTTCTTTAATGTGGGTGTCTCAATCCAATGGGACAAAAAGCCCATCCTCCACTGCTAAGAGGGAATTCTCCTACAAATGACTTGCCCTGATGCACCTTATACCTTATGATGCACCTTTCTCTGTCTCTGTCCCTCATTATGTTTTACACTTTAATTTATTTTGATCTCTACTTCTCTCAGAGATGGACATATACCATATACACCTAGCTATCAACTAGGTGTCTCAGGAGAACCTTGTTTCTTAGAGTTTCTCAGGTCAGAGAGCTATTCAGACGGAATGGTTTACAGAGAACTGAAGAGGGCGACATCCTATCACACTAACTATATTCTGTAGATGAGAAGCAAGTTCCAGACTTGATCAGCATTCTCAAAAAGGAATCGACAGCTATGTAATTACTGGGCAGGCATCCAAGTACTCAGGGGCCACCTGAAAGTCTGACTGTCATATCCTGTAAATCCTTAAACCATGAAAAGTAAATGTATAAAGCCTGGCAATTTCCCATAGTCATGATCTGATGTTCTGGGCCCCAAGATAGATATTTATATCATCTTGGGCATGTTGTGGAATATTAGTAAAAGATGTGTTATGTTTGTTTATGCTATAAAATATTTGTTTAATGATGTAAAGATATGTTGCATTCTATGTTGCATTTGTTTAACTCTGTGAAGTTGTGTTACTTTGCCTGTCTAACACACCTTATTGGTCTAATAAAGAGCTGAACAGACATTATCTATGCAGGAGAGAGAAATACGTGAGGCTACTAGGTATACAGAATAAATAGAAGGGGAAAAGGAGAAAGGGAGGAGCGAGAAGAAGGAAGAGGAGAGGAGGATGTTGGGGGCTATCCACTTAGCACACATTCAGACATGGAATAAAAAGGAAAGAAAAGATATACAGAAATAGAGAAAAGTAAAACCCAGAGGCAAAAGGGAGATTGCTGTGGGACAATGGTTTTGTATCCTATAAAGATTTTTCACTTGTATTGGTTTAATAAAATGATTTTTGGCCAGTAGTCAGTCAGGAAGTATAGGCAGGGTGACCAGAATAGGAGAATTCTGGGAAGAGGAAAGGCTCAGTCTGTAGTCGTTGCCAAGATACAGAGGACACAAAATACCAAGCCATGTGCCTAACACAGAAAAGAATTATGGGTTAAAATTTGGGGGTATATATACAAAGGATGCTCAACCATAACACAAGTGCATGTACTCAACGATGTTCATAGCAACATTGTTTGTCATAGCCAGAATCTGGAAACAACCTAAATGCCCCTTGACTGAAAAATGGATAAAGAATATGTGGTACGTATACACAATGGAGTACTATACAGCAGGAAAAATGACATCTTGATATTTGCAGGCAAATGGATAGAGCTAGAAAACATCATATTGAGTGAGGTAACACAGACCCAGAAAGACAGTTATCATATGTAATCACTTATAAATGGTTTTTAAACACAAAGCAAAAAAAAAAGCCTACAATTTACAATCCCAAAAAACCTAGACAACAATGAGGACCATAAGAGAGACATACATGGATCTAATCTACATGGGAAGTAGAAAAAGACAAGATCTTCTGAGAAAACTGGGAGCATGGGGACCATGGGAGAGGGTTGAAGGGAAGGAGAGGGGAAGGGAAGGGAGCAAAGAAAATTGTATAGCTCAATAAAATTAATAAAAATAGCAAAAAAGGAATTATGGAATAATGTAAGATGTAAGAGTTAATTAATAAGAAGCCTGAGCTAATAGGCCTACCAGTTTATAATTAATGTAGGCCTCCGTGTGTTTCTTTGGGACTGAATGGCTGAAGGACTGAGAAGGACAGAAACCTCTATCAACAATTGGCACTAGCATGGCCAACTAAATTCACTTAAAGCCTGACAGAGTTTGGGAAGGAATTCTACACACACTGTGTGTGTGTGTGTGTGTGTGTGTGAACAAACAAACAAAAAAACAGAGTTTATCAGCTTCTTGCTCTGTTTGTTAGTGGCAAGGAAAGTAGCTGAGACGATGCCTATGACTCAGCACTCCATGTGTGAGCAGGTAATGTGATTGGGTCTGCTAGGAATGCCAGGTAGGAGGGCATGACAGATTCCCACCACCATAAAGAGCCATATAGAGAAATATGTTCAGGCCTAATGGTACACTGCACAGCATATTTAGCTTTTACTCAGATAAAAAGGGTTTATGTACTGTGTGCCCAGAGTTGAGGTGGTGAGGACAGATCCCACCCAGCAGTCCCAGAGCATGTGGTGAACTACCTCTGCCCTATTGAAAGTTTGAAGGAGGCAGAACTATCATCTACGGTCACTGAGACTAAGCTGCTTATCATTTTAAAAGCTCTCCTGGTCGGAAAATTATTATAGATATGCATTAAAGACATATTCAGATGTAAAAGACCTCTAAAGGGGTCACAGATGTATGTAGGCTTGGGAGAAATAAGAAATAGTTTTTAAAAAAAACAGTAAATCACTTTAAAAATAGAACAATGTCTTTAAAGAGACAGAGTACAAACAATCATAAATAAGTAATAAAACAAATAATAAACCATGTAAAGATCTGAGTTATGTCTATTACTGTACTTTCTTTGAATTTTTTTTTACTGTGAATGAGCTAAATACAGAGATACATCTCATTGCATGAGCTGCTAATCTAAACCAACATATATATATTTTAAAGCTATCTCAACTTCAAAATTTGGGTCTAAGGATATGTTGCTTTGGAAAAGAGGTTCTGTTTTTGTTCCCACAGAAAATGAGAACCTGTGGAATCCTTACAGACTAATGTGGCTTGATGGACCAAGACCCTGTGCAAAATCTCCATTAAGAGTGGATGGCCCAGATAATCCAACATTTCAGAGGACCTCTGTTGGAGTTTTTTTTCTGAGTTCTACATCCAGAACAGCCTCAAGACTGCTGGTTGAGATGATCAAATTTCACAGAATATTTCAGTCATGACTAGACCATAATTCTAAATTTTCTTTAGATCCCCATAAGATTATTAGTGCCTCCAACCAGCAGTTTTAAATTGTTGTCTCTGGCTGTCAAGGAGAACATGAAAAAAAAAAAGAGGGATGAACTCATAGGAACAGTAGCTTTCCAGGAGAAGCTGGTAAAGAGCCACCCATGCTTTCCCTGTGGGGCCAGGAAGTAGCACCAGAATCTAGCAAAGTGCTATGAAATTCAGACTTCTTCCAAGGGCTCTGAATATCAAAATCCCTAGTAGATAGGGTAGAGGTGAGATACTTGGAGCTTACCTTCTCCCTGTGGGGTGTGTGTGGGAGGTGTGTGGGGTGTCTGTGTGTGGTGTACACATTCCGCTCTAGAGATCCCACCCAGTGAGGTGACCTGAGTTGGCCTCCTGTGATAGAGCAAGGGTGGATTACCCATGTGGTCAGATTTCATGCCTTGATAAGCACAAACTTAATGAGACTCCTTACCTCATCTAATTATTTTTTAAATCAACAAATAAATATCGCACCCATTACAGTATCTACAGGAAAAAAGACACAGGATTCATTCAGAGGAGAAAAGTTTAAAGCCTATCACAACCACCAACACAAAACAAAAGCAACATTCCCCAACCAGATCCACCACAAAACATATAAAGGCTGTTTAACCAAGAAAAACAAATAGTCCATGAGCCCTTGTACGGATGTTCTTCATGGTTCCCCACATTTTGGAGGCGCTTTATGGAGCCTTCATGGAGGTTGAAAGCAATCTTCACAGTGCAGGTGCTTCTGAGTCATCCTAGCAACAGACAGCCACAAGCTAAGAGTTGGCTAATATTAGTTCATTTCTTGCCCCAGTGTGTCAGTTAACAATGGCTTCTTTCTCTCAAAGAGGATGCATAGATCTCTCTATACAGCATGTAGTTCATGAAGCACCTAAAGCCATCTTTAATGACCAGCTTCATTTTGATTATCTTCCCCTCTCTGTTCATATGTTCCCTTCTATTCTTCACTCTATCTCTAATCTGTTTGGAAATTAGAAGGAAGTTGACCAGATCGGCTGCAGAAATCCGCTGCATTAATGGGTTATTCATAGTTACAAAAGTCACAGGGTTACTTAGTAAGCTGGAAAAGTTTCATCATATCACTTAAGATAATTTTGGAAACATTCCAGTAAACCCCACACTTTTCTCCATTTCTAGAACCAGACCAGACTGAAGAGCTCAGCTATGTACCCATGAAGAACAAGTCTTTCTGGTCATTCCTCTTTGGTATAACTCTCTTAGCACTAATGATTAGGTTAAGATATTGTAGGTTATTCATACTTGCACCTTAAATGCTTTCTAACTCAGGAAGACTGATATCAGCCATATTTTTAGCTTTTGGCCACACTCCACATTAACTTTGAAATTTTCTCTTTATCAATACTTACCAACTACAGGATGTGATTGGTTAGATTTTAACAATGACAACTTGTAGAAATAAAACTCACCTTTACTCATACATGCATGCATCATTTATATACCAATATTGCCACTCTATGCATATATTGTATGTTAGATTTTCCTAGGAAGACAAGGAAACTTAGATATCTTCTCTAGACAGCACACCAAGAAAAGAACAAAACTTGATTCTATTGAAGTCTAAGTTGAAGAACCAATGAGTTTAGTTGGAGTTGCCTACAGGAGCAAAGGAAATTTACTGACAGCTACACTGTTAAAAAAGAGTCTCTTCCATCCCAAGCAATTGTTTTTGCTTTTGCATCCTCAGGTAGGGGTGGAGACTCCTTCACTGCATTGGAAGACACTTGCAGCCCCTTGTGGGCTGCCTTGTATATCCCAAGAACCTTCCCTGACCTACTTGAGGGAATTTTAGTGGGCTAAATTTTCTGAGGGCCCCATGTGAATAATGACAGTCATTCCAATTTTCAACATAGCAATGACCCTATCATCCTTGGAGAACAGTACTGCACAACTCCATAAAATATCTGTAATGTATTTGGTTTTCTAGGTTGGTTCTAATTTATAGTGTTTGGCTCTATATAGATCAACTACATGTCAGATCCTGGGTCACATAAATCGGTTCAACAAATATGTCAGCTATCCAACCTTGTAGGTGAAGCATGCCCAGCTTGTCTAGTGGGTTTGGTGTGTAGTGCCTAGCAGTTACTTAAATTCAGGACTTCCTATTTCACATGTGCTAAGCAGAATGTACATTTGGTTTATGATTGTGATAAGAAATGAAAACATTTTCTGTGAAAGGATTCTGTAATCTAAAGTTCTCCACAGCAGTATGTGTATGTATTCACAACAGTAGCTACCGTTTTAAGAAGAAAAAAAAAACTTGTAGCATTTATACATACATTATTTAATAAAATACTCACTTTTAATAATATTGATATGAATGTGAAGCCTAGAAAAAAGCAAAAGCTCTACAATCAAATAGAGGTAAGGAACCTGTTAGAAAATAGATTATACTCAAATGCAGAGGGATACCCTGTATATATTCCTATACCCTATATACTCAAATGCAGAGGGATGCCCTGTATATATACCTATACCCTATATACTCAACAGACATTTCATTCTTATCACTTTAAGATAAAAGTTGAAAATGATAAAGCCTTTAGTATAGATTACCATGACGAATCAAACACAAGGGGGCGTATGCTCCATTAATTTTAAGACTCTAATGGATTCCATACACAAGCAACCATTTTTATCATCTCGAACAGCTTTTGGCATGCATGTCACGCAGCACATTTCCAAGCATTTATTAGTCTCACATACCCAATTCTATGTGCATTATGATCTTGCTTCATTGATCTTAATGTTCTCTAGTGAGGTTATAATTCTGTGTCTTGCTAAAAAAATATTTTCATCACACTTATTGATCTCAAACATAAAACATAAAGAGATGAGTAACATGTAATGAGTGATACACAGGTACTATATATTTTAAGAATTTGAAAGACAAACCTATTAGAAGTGCTCTATAGTCTCTCACCCTTTGTACAAAAGTTTGCTCAGCTATTAGGCAAACAAGTTATAAGTCTGGGCTAATTTATGGTTGGCATAGCTTGAGTTAAGTTTTCCAAGTTTAAGAAAAGGAAATCTGTAATCACAATCCATTTAGATTGAGGGTGTGTGTGGAGTAGGTCATTAAAAACAATACTTACAATGAGTAATAATTAAAAACAAACAAATCGTATTAACACAAAACACAGAGGTTTATCCTCTCCTCCCTTCTGAAAGTGTATACTGTATTTGAGCAAAAGGAACACGTATTTTAGCAAATATAGACGTGTATGTGTGTGTATGTATGTCTTAGCATGATAAAACAAGGAGGGGCTCAAAGTTACAGTATTACAAATGGCTACTATAAAATATGCTAAGGGAGGGCTTGCTGATGAAGTGATACTATTTCAGATAGCATCAATGGATGATGTAGGAGGGTCATCTGTCTATGTGTTACTTTCATTGGTTAATAAANTGCGGGAGCTGGGCTGGACAAAAAGCAGGGCCCGCTCCCCTTATCACTACAAATGGAAAGCTCAACTCTACTAGTGGTGGAAGATGCTTAAATCTTTGAAGAACATGCAGGTGCCCATGTAGCTGGAGCAGAATGAGGAGGACCATGGTCAATCTGAAATGCAGAAAGTATCACAGAGGGGCATTAGGCAGGGTTTGTAAAGATATAGCCCTGATCTGAATGAAAAACAGTAGAAAAGAAACTAGAGAAAGTCCAGAGAAGATGACTGACTTGACCTGACATTTGCTTCTGAAACATTAGATTGTTTGCATGAGCTGACCCTGGAAAGTGGTTTAATGACCTATGAGGAGACTACTCCAGTGCTACTGGTGAGAGATAGGAATGGTTGGCATCAGATTAGTGAAGTGGCTATAATTAATAGAATCAATTGTGTGTGAATAGAATCTGAGTTGCTTGCTTGCTAGTGGATAAAGTATAAGATGTAAAGAAGTAGAGCAGCCAAGAATGACTACCATATTAGCCTCAAAGAATTAGAAAACAGAGTTAGAATTAGCTGAAGGGTAGAAGTCTGTGAGGAAAGTGAATTTTAAGGAGGCGATGAGGAATCTGGTTTCTAGGACTTGTCTACTAGGCATCAGGAAAAAATACTGTAGACAGTTGAAGGTGAGAATTGAGAATTTAAAGATGAAGCTAAGAATCACAGTGGAGTCGATGGTGGGAGGCACGAACTTACAGTCATGACATTGATAGAACACTGTGTATTAGAGTTGTCAGGAAGGAGACACATGCACACACTAATTGCTATTTATTAGACTGATTTATATAGTCAGGATCTGGACAACTCAATATCTATCTCCTTGCTGGTGTGCCACAGGATCAGGTAGCCAATTATTCAAAAAACTGGAAGCCTTAGAGTCATGATGAACCAATAATTCAGTTCAGACCATGGCTCCCTGGAAAGTTGCTGCTGTGAAACCCTCTTGAAGGAATAAAGAAACTGGGAGCTGAGATTAATAGGATCACATAGGATCACATAAGGAGAATAATGAAATGTTATCAGTCCCCCAGATACTAAGGACTAATGAAGAAATGAAGGCAAAAGAGATAAGTCTGAGCATTGAGTATTTTAAATATTAAAATGACAATAAGTAAATTATACTCTCCTTCAAGAGAGGAAATAAGCATAACGGATTGGGCTCTCTGATCTCTGAACAGGACATTCGGAAGTAGAAACACTAGGAAATGCAAAGAAAATATAATAAAATCCCACATCAAAAGAGGCTTGCTTAAAGGAGCCACCACCGTGGGATACTCACACAGATGTGAATGCAGGGAAGAAATCCAGAGACAAAAGAAAGCATGGCAAACTAGTCACCACAGAAGGTATTAGAATGATTTAAAAGTATCGCACAGGTGGCAAGACAGTGTCTAAGAGAAGGCACGGGCAGCTAGATGCTTCCTGACAAAATATTAGTAAATGCATGGGAGGTTTGAAAAGCGTGGTGTCTGAATGAGAAATGTCCTTCATACCTCACGGCCTGTTGGTGGCACTGTTTGGGGGAAGTTTGGGTGGTATTATGGCCTTGCAAGGAAAAGTATTTCAGTAGGGGTGGGCTTGGAGAGTTAAAAGCCTTGCTAACTTTTAGTTCATTGTTTCTCCTTTGTTCTTGGAATTCAAGATGTGAGCCCTCAGCTTCCTGTTCTTGCTGCCTTCCGTCCCTATCAGTAGCTGTCTGGTTTCTCTTTCAATACCAGAGTTTCTCAGAAGATACGTGGCTATTTGGGGAAGAACAATTGTCTGTTGACCAGGAGTATTCCAGGCATTGCAGGATAAATAAAAACCCAGCCTTCTTCTAGTGTCAAGAGCAAGGGTCACTGGGAAGACAGAAAACGGCTCCTGCAGAGAGGCACTGAATGGACCTTGGAGTGAGACAAACAGCAGGATAAGAAGAAACATAAGAGGAACCAGAGGCAGAAGCAAAACCTCACAAATGTGAATTTAATGCACACAGTGGTAAGATACAGACGCTATAAGAGAAGCCTTCTTCTGATTACTATTAATACAATTAGCCTGAAAAGTGTGATTGAGAAAATAAAAGATCTATAAACAAATAAATAAGTGAGTAAGAGCCTGATGTGGCGGCTCAGACCTTTAATCCCAGTCACAGATACAGAGCGACACCCTGTTTAAAGAATAGAGGGGAATGAAAGGGAAAAAAGGAAGGAAGGGACAATGGAAGGAAGGAAAAAAGAAGAAAAGAAAAGCACGACAGAGAACACCATAGGCTCAGTGGAAAGTAAAATCGTAATAATGTGAACAATTATGTCAACATCTGAATAAATAAACAAACTACACATAAGATACATGTGTGTATATATACATGTACATATTTGAACATATGCTTGTAATAAATATGAGCATATATACATGTAACAGTGTATTGTATATTTGAACTAACTCGGGAAGATACATAGAATCCAATTGTTTCTAAGCTTTGACTTAAATTTTTGTATTTTATTGTTTCTCACAGATCAAATAACTAGCTGTGATTGATTTACATGTTATACTGTCACAAATTCTCCTAAAGGACAGGATTATAGCCCCGAAATGCCAGGTCACAACACATGCTGGCCAGGGGGTTGTCATTAAACCTCGTCTCCTGACATCCCAGAAGCTCCTGATCATCTAGAAGATACTACAAATACTCAAAAGTTTAGAAGAATCTCCTTTAACTTTGGAGACTAGAACAAGAAATTCCATGAGCCTTACCTTTTTTTTAAAGCTTTCTACTGATTCTTTGTGGATTTCATATCATGCATCTCGATCTCATTCATCTCCACGTCCCTTTGTATCCCTCTGCCCTTATGAACCTCCCTCCTAAAGTAAAATAAAACTTAAAAGAAAAACTAACCCCCCCAAAAAAAAGAAACCAAACCCACAAACAAACAATCTCAGTGTGGACGCTGGAGTGTGGCCCAGAGGGCCACACAGTGCACCCTTTAGTCCATACATCTGCACTAGCAAGTGTTCATTGCAGTGAGTCATTGGGTCTGGTTTGAAGCCTCTGGTTTCTGCTACACTGTAGATACTGGGACCTCGCTGGGGCTCCTCATGGGTATCCTGTTGTTCCCCTGTATCATGGAGATCCTACAGCTTCGGGTCTGCAGGTCTGGCTACTTCACATGCTCCAGCGGTTCACAGATGAGGTGAATGGTAGTGTGGGCCAACTCAGCCCTAGTTCTGGGACTAGGTTGGTCATATCGCCCGTTTTTCCCTCAAAATCGCCACCTGGGAAATTCTCCGGCACTGCCGCAGCTAGCTCAGCCAATTCAACAGGCAGGGAAGATCAGGGTCAGTTCTCCTGCTCTCATACCCTCAGGACTGGCTCACTCACACCCACACCTCCAGGACCAACTCTGCTTCTCCTCAGGGCTGGCTCACCAGTGTTCCCACCAACAAGGTCAGCTCTAGTGTGCTGCCTGGTTGAGGTGCAGGGTCTACTCTTCAGAATGCTGCAGGCTGTGAGGGGCAGGGCCAGCTAGTCCAGCGTGCTCTCATGACTCCCGGGTCTGCTCTCCCACAAGTCACTGGCAACCAAGGTGGGGGGGAGGGCATCACTCCCCTGCCAACACCACTGTGCTACAGACAGGCAGTCGGGCTAGCTTTCCCACTCTCTTGCCTTCAGGGCCAGCTCATCCACACCTGTCCCAAAGGGGCCACCTCTGTTATTGTGCTGCCCAGACGAGGTACCTGCTCTCCTGAGTGCTGCAGACAGTGAAAGGCGGGGGCAACTCTGTGTAGCTCTGTCTTCATGGTGTTTGGTGGTAAGAGGAGCCACAGATATCAACATAGACCACGGCTGCAACACAGGTCCTCGGCAGTAGCCCGGGCCCAGATGACACCATGGCTCTGGGGCAACACAAGTCATTTAGAACTGTATGGCTGATGTAGGAGGGTCATCTGTCTATGTGTTAACTTTCATTGGTTAATAANAAGCTAGCCGTGCGGGAGCTGGGCTGGACGAAAAGCAGGGCCCGCTCCCCCTTTATTACTACATATGGCCCTGGCAGTGGCATGGCCATTGGACAGTAACATGGCCCTAGGTGGTGGCCCTGATGCCTAACATTCGTGTGACCCTTGGTGGCAACATAGACCATGGATATCAACATAGACTTGGTTATAGCAGGACCACAGGCCCAGACATTGTCTTTGGAAGCAGCCTGGGCCCAGAAGTCACCATGACCCCAGTTAGCAGTACAGGCCACTTAGATCAGTGTGGATCCAGCAGCAGTGTTAGCTTTGCCGTTTGAACATTGTAATGCAAGACTCTAGTTGGTGAATGCATGCATGAGGATGTACTTAAAACCCAGGAAGGATCGGAGAGGGAAGCATACAGTTGCACACAGTCATGGTTTTTTTTTTGGGGGGGGGTGTTGATACAAAACACTGCAATGGGTTAAAGGAGAGAATTGGCAAATGTGCTAGGAATGAGACCAACATGAAAGCTACACTGTAAAATGTGGGCAATGAATACACCCATGTAGTAGCTACCCTGTCCCCCATATGTGTAGGTATAACTCTGCCTTGATCTTTAGATGTCTGACTCTAAATCTACTGCTGTTTGCTTTCATTTTTACTTGAATCTCTTCCAGAAAGAAATGACTACGTTTTAATTCTTGCATATATTTAATATTTACCACTTTGCTTCGTGATTTGACATTTACAGCAGAGAGTTATACCTGGGTTAGATTCTACAAGGCTTATTAAGCTTTGGGATTGTGGCGAGTTGGGATCTTACAGGTCCATATACTAATTTTTAATTATCTTTTACTTGCCTTTAATATTTTGCTTTTGTTTTTTTAACTATATATATATAT
>LOEQ01004118.1:112852-137987 GCA_001685075.1 Bramus lutescens | reverse complement strand
TGTGCACATGAGTGCACATGTCATTGGCAGGAGACATGGTCATATACCCTGTACCTGTATGTGGTTGTGTGCTTCTGAATCTGGGTGCTGGGGTGTAGTGATGAGGCGAGCAGGGAACTAAAGTCAGCGTTTCACAAGAGCAGAGCCTGAACTTAACTGCTGATCCATCTCTCTATTCCCTATCTTGGTCCCTTAAAAGCTACTCACTACACATTTCCGTGTATGACTTAGCATCCAGTCACTATCAGGATTGGAACGTCCTAGTGTGACTCTAGAGTCCACTCACTCAAAGGCTAAGAAGTCCAACTGATGCCTGAGGCCTACAGCAGTGATTTCCCAGCTTTGTGCTAACTCACCTTACCCCATGCTCCTGGCCATTTGAGATTGTCTTGTCTTTGTTGTCTTCCTTCCTTCCTTCCTTCCTTCCTTCCTTCCTTCCTTCCTTCCTTCCCTTCCTGCCCCCTCTCTCTCTCCATTCCTCCCTCCCTACTCCCTCTCTCTCACAGACAACACACACACACACACACACGCACACACACACTTTCTTTTGTTGTGCTTCTAGTAGAATCTTCATAGAATGGTTCTCATGTTGGGTGTGGAATTTGGGAAACCCGAGTCTGTCCCCAGGCTAAGGTTACTCACATTTAGCTACAGAAGAGATGACCACTCTGGAGGGATGGGGGCTGTAGTTTCATGCTGACGTTTTCAACCCCTTTAAATGAAATTTTTCACATTTAAATTTTGCTTTATTTAACCCTCTCTCTCTCATAAAACTTTATGTTGCTCATATTTCTTCAAGCTTTTTCTCAATTCGGAATGATGTTTTTCTTTCACTTCTCATGGCTCCCTCCATTCCTTCATCCAGTCAGAAGTTCTGCACAGGGCGTCTGGTGCCTCTTTTCCTGCTGTCACTCTTAGCCCATTCCAAATGAGGAGGTTCTGGACTTGCTTCATCCTGGGGCTGTCATGTGTTCTTTTATTATATCTAAAAGGCTGTTGCTTCCTGTTCCTGTCTTCTCTCAAAATATTCCTGCAGATGATTTTGTTTTGAAAGTTATTAGTTGCTCATTTTTATTCGAGTTGTTTTCTGAAATTTTTTTCATTTTTTAAATTTTCAGTTTGGGGGAATTAAGCAAGTACCTCACACATGCTGTGCAAGAACTCAACCACTGGGCAACATCCCCAGTGAAATCTCTGAGCCCCCAAAAGGAGACTGGCTAAAATGACTTCTAACTTCACGCAAAAACATGCACCCTCCCCCTGCTCATTTCGATGCTGTTTGTATACAGAGCATCTTCAGCATGGCTCCTGTCCTGGACTGGGGTATTTCTGCAGTTCTAAGTCGGGGCCTGCAGCTCTGCTGTCTTTTTGATGGGCCTTCACCCTCAGGACCAATCCATCTGAAGAAGCTTCTCCTGGTTTCACCTTCCATTCATAGCTGGTCCTCAGTTTTCCTGCAGATACCCACTGGCTCTTTTCAACTGTGTCGCTTCTCAGATGAGGTAGATCATTTTGTTTTCTTTTTTGTTCTTCCTACACAAATGCAGAGACCATGAAGTCTTGTGCTGTTGCAGGATTGTTTTCCCTCACTGTGTTTGGCATTAGGTTGGTATTTTCATCAGTGGAGTGGTTTACAGGAGTTTTGAGATTTACTTTGTTCTCTCTATCCAACCTCAGGGGTTTTATGGAGACCAAAACCAGACCTGAGTCAATGTTACCATATTCTCAGAATTGTGAGTCTTTATTTTTTCCAAGGGAAAATCTTTATTAATAGGGGGTTTCCCCATTGGTATCCTGATGGAAATCGGTTTAATTTTAAAATGTGAGCCTTTTAATAACGCTAGACTTCTGTTAGTTAGACTTTGGGGTCTGTTCTTAGTAAGCAAGAATCAATAGAAGACTTAGACAAGTGGAGATAATATAAAATAAGGGTCACATAGGAGGGAATGATTTCAAAACACTTTTTAGAAGCTTCTGGAAACAACCACTTGTCTGTCCTGTGTGATGTCTTCTCGTTGTATTAACTTCAGAATGACACAAAGATAAGCAGGTGTGGCTGTGTATGCGTGCTTCCTTGTGGGCCTGGAGAGGCCCTTGTTGATCAAGGACTCATGCCAATGAGCTCAGCTGTCCCTCTCTTCCATATGCATTTCCTGTCACACAGAGCAAGACCAGCAGAACTGTTTGTATGGATGCTTTCTTTATAATCCCGTAAACCTTCTAGGAAACATAAAGGGGACTCATTACACATCTTCTGCATTTGGAAGGCAATCTTGTAGTCACACTTGGGTCTGGCCAAACTTTTAAAATTGCATTAAAAAACAACTGTTTTATTGAGTCTTTCGTCCTTAGACCGCTGAACCACTGTTGGTGCAACCATTTTCCAGATGAAGCAGAACCAATTAGTTTTAAAGAATGGAACTGTGGGGTCTCTCTACATGTATAGATGGAAGAAATTTTATTCCTAAAAACATCAGGTTGTTGTGAACATGGCAGCTAGCACATCCTGTCTGCCCAGAGGGCAACAATCTAGTGACAAGTGAGGGCTCAGGGTGCAGCTGAAGCCTGAAAGCTAGCAGTCCCAAGAGCCAGGGCAGTGAGTGAGAGGACAAAGAAAATCTTGGGGTGCTCTGCTGGAGACACTCCCTATAGCTGAGGAGGGATACCCCTACTTTGGTTCAACAGAACTCATAGTAGGAGATTGGCTTCCTATAAATTTGAAGTTTATTCATTTAAATGTTAATCTTGTTGAAAAGACTCTCTTTAAGTTGATGTCATGTTAGAACTAAAATAGTAGAGTTTTAGACTTGAGTATTTTCTCTTGTCCTTAACTAGAGAATCAGTATAGCTAGGACAACAGAAATTCCATAACTACAAGGGGAGAGTCGTCTATGTTCAATCATCTCTGTGATAGAAGAAGAAGAGAGTGGTTCTCAACCTACTATTTCCTCATAATTCTTTACATTTTATCTAAGGCTAAAGTACACTTTGTTATATAATACTTTATAACTGAAAATTCTGTTGATGGGAATTAGAAATCATTGTTTCTTGGAAAGTAAATTCAAATTAATATATGGTAGTGTTGTTATAGCTTAATTGCACTCCAGAGCTCATGTTCAGTGTTTATAAAAGAATACACACTTATACCTCTTTCCTTAAATTTACATAACTTCTTTCATACATATATATGCATTAATTTTATTAAAATATCTTTTAAAGATTTAAATGATGATGTAATATTTTCTTAATTATTATATTTCTTACAATACTTATAATTATACATAATGATTGTTTTAGTTTTCTTCTTTTTTTTTATTGAGACAGGGTTTCTCTGTGTAGCTTTGGTGCCTGTCCTGGAACTAGCTCTGTAGATCAGGCTGGGCTCAAACTCATAGAGAGTCACCTACCTTTCCCTCCAAAGTGCTGGGATTACAGGCGTGTGCCACCACCACCTGGCAATACTTGTAATTATACTTCTTACTTCTTATACTTCTTGCATTATTGCTCTGTAATGGAAGTTACACTGTGACTTCCAGACAAAAAGACTAACTCAATAACAGTAAACTGCATTACATAATTCGAATACGTATATTTCTAACCATCTTCAACTTAATAATTTCCATGAACTTATATTGCTATGTCGTGAGTGAATGCAGAGAAGACTCTTGGTAAGAGCAGCTCGAGATTTTGTTTGAAGCCTTTCTAAAGCAAATTCTACCTGTCTGCTTAAAACCACTCTAGGCTGAAGAGATGGTAGAGTTAAGAGCACCTGAAGCTATGATCACAGGCATCCTGTTCTTAAAGAGGATCCAGGTTCATTTCCTAGCACCCACATCTGGCAGCTTACAGCTGCCCAAAACACCAGTTCCTGGGATCCAATGCCTCTTTTGTCCTCTGAAAGTACTGCACATGTGTAGTACACATACAACATGTGTGCACATAAATTAAGTGAAAAAAAGTTAACACAACTTTGTTCACCTGTTCGAAGGGTCCTGGCTGCTTAGCACTGCCATAAAGAGGACTTGCCACACCCTAATTGGTCTTTCTGTGATAGTCCTTATGTTGTCTCTGTGAAGAGATTCTTATGAACTCTGAGTGAATACTCTCTTCATTGGCACTAACACTGGCACTCGTAACTAACCAGCTTTGTTAGGCAATCACATACTTAATGTAAAACCAGCATCTAAATTCATCACTCTGTGTGTGTGTATGTGTGTGTGTGCATTAATGCAAGATGCTGTTTCAGAAATAAAGTAATTGATAACCAGTAAGGATAAAATCAAAACAAACAAACAAACAAAGATTCCAAAAACACAGTTTAGGAGATACATATATCCAGGATAAAAAAATTGCATTCACTAATCTACTAAAAACAGAAAATAGTTAATATTTGAAACCAACATAATTTGAAATTTCTGCTCCAGTAATTTTGAATGGGCTTCCCAACGACCTACCCAATGTGTTCTTAGATGCTTGCCAATTATTCTCTTATATGTCTGTTGGAGGAAAATATGTATATTTAATATAATGGATCAAAAGCAATTACTGAAATTAATAACTTAAGGGTAATGAGCTCCCATGAGATAATTCAATTATGAAAAAGCATATCTGAGTGAATCCAGGAAGTTTACTATTAATTTTCCTTACTTTAATGTCAAGTGCTTTTTGCAAAAGTTATTACATTCTATGTGAACTAACAGAGATTTTTTCCAGGTTTCTCAAATTTAAGCAAATGTATTTTCCAGGAAAAATGGGCATTGTTTTTCTCATTTTGATTTGCAAAAGCAGCATTTATCAAGCTACGTTTGAAAGTTCTGCAGTATCCTTCATGAAGGCTCTCTTTGGTAGGTATTGGTCACTTGTATCTTCAACGTAATTTTTAGTTTATTTATATAATATACATTATTGCTTCAACTCATACTAATTAATAAGAAAATTCATTTAGTTACTTTTCTGTTCCTGTGATAAAGACCCAGACTGAGCATAGCTTATGGAGGAGCTTGCTTTTAAAAGTCTTATGGGTTCAGAGGCATAAGAGTCCACCATTGTGGGAGGCATGACAGCCATTGGCAGGCATAGTATAAGAGCTGAAAAGCTGAACGGTTACAGTTTTTTTATTCCTCTCTCATACATTACCTCCTGACCTCAGTTTGCTTTCTCTTCTCTCCTCCCAGAACCCCACTCCTCTCCGTCGTCCCCAAATCCACTCCTTTGCTTCTCTTCCGAAAGCGACAGACTTCCCTGGGATAGCAACCAAGCATGACATTTCAAGCTGCAATAACACTAGTCACAACCCCTCATATTAATGTGATGCGAGGCAACCCAGTAGGAGAAAAGGGGTCCCCAAAGCAAGCAAAAGAGTCAGAGACAGCCACTGATAGGAGCTGCACAAGAGCACCAAACCACACAATCATAACATATATGCAGAGAACCTAGACAAGACTCATACAGGCTCCCTGATTGTCAGTCTTTGTGAGCCCCTATGAGCCCTGGTTAGTTGATTCTGCAGACTTTCTTATGGTGCCCCTGACCCCTTTGGCTCCTATAATCCTTCCTCTCATTCTTCCACAGGGTTACATGAGCTGCATTTAATGTTTAGGTCTCTGCATCTGCTCCCATCAGCTGTTGGATGAAGCTGCTCTGATGATGATAGTTATAGGATTATATTTTTAAATCATAAACAGAAAACAGAAAGCAAACTGATGTTCTGCAAGGCTCTGAACTCAAAGCCTGCCCCAGTGATAGACTTCCTCCAGCAACAAGGAACGACTTTCCCAGACATCTGTACTAACTAACGACCAAGTGATCAAATAGCTGAGCCTATAGAGAAACATTTTCATGCAAAGTACCAAACAAGATAATTCCATAAGGACCCAACATTACATCTTCAATGTGACATTTGAGTTACAGAAATGTAATAAGTTGATGCTTAGTGTTCCTGATGAATGAATCATATTTTTTTTGTTTCTTTTAATCCTATAATACCTCAGTACAGAAGAACTAAAAGTAAGTTTTAATTATTAATACCTACAAAAGGCATCCAATGAACACTGTCTAGACTTGAGGGGCAACTGTTTTTAAGTGCAGGTTTCACCATCAAAACAGAACATCATTCAAAATTAAATATGTTTTGGAATGTAGGATGGCCCAATGGATAATGGAGCTTGCTGGGCAAGCACAAAGACTTGAGTTCAGGTCCCTGCTAACTTTGTAAAAACTCTAGGTATTACTCATACACCTGAAACACTAGTGCTTTGAGACATAAAGAAAGGGAGATTTGATAAGATTCACTGGTCATGAATCTAGCCAGAAAATGAAGTCCAGCGTCAATAAATGACCCCGGCTTGAGGAAATAAGGCAAAGAGTGAAAAAGCAGGACACTTGAAGTCCTTCTCTGACCTTCATATGTATACCTGCACACACTCATATGCAAAAAGCTAAAAGAAGGTAGTATTCAAGTCTGTACCCTGACTAAAGTGGATTGATATATGACATATTAAGTTATGGGACATGTTTTAGTAACATTGAGCCTTAATATGTATACCTGCACACACTCATACACAAAAAGCTAAAAGAAGGTATTATTCAAGTCTGTACCCTGACTAAAGTGGATTGATATATAACATGTTAGGTTATGGGACATGTTTTAGTAACATTGAGCCTTCATATGTATACCTTCACACACTCATATGCAAAAAGCTAAAAGATGGTAGTATTCAAGTCTGTACCCTGACTAAAATGGACTGATATATAACATGTTAGGTTATGGGACATGTTTCAGTAACACTGAGCAAAATTCTTTGGGTCTATCCTTGTGATTCATTTAATTTACTGATGTCAATTGTTGTCTAACTAAGTCTCCAGAAGTTTTCCTTACCAATTGAATTTTAATTTCTGTTCTGAAGACATTGAATTATTCTAACATAATTCATAGGCTTTTTGTGTTAAACTATTGTAACAATATAACCATTAGACTTAGTGTTCTAAATCATCATTGTTGATTTCTATAAGTTTATTGAACAAATTGATCTTGTCTGTGTTTGGCTGCCCTACATGATACTCATTACTGCTAAATAACAAAGAAACCCAGAACTGAGTATCTGTGGGAGTTCGTGGGAACACGTTCATGCAAGGATCTTCAGTGAGCTGACTGTTAGCTAAACCAGGATGGCACAGGGTGTTTCCTGTAGTCTCTTTCCCCAATAGGTGATGTATGTTTCGAAATCTACCTGACACCTCCCTAGTTTTAGCGAGAACTTTGCACGTAGTGTGGCTCATTGCAGGAAGAGGAAACAAAGCAAAAAGCCCATGGGGAAAAAGTCCTGAGGAAGCCAGACACAGTGCTCTGGAATCCTCTTTCAATAGAGGTACACAGGATGCATTCACCCCTCCAGCAAGGGATTACAACTCATCTGTACTCTTATCTACCAAGGAAGTTCAATGGAGACTCAGGACTCACAAAGGGAGGAAGGCCACAAACACTACCTTCCTGGCTTCTCCAAAATGTTCAGAATCTCAGAAGGAAAAGCAGGTTTTTTTTGTAGGGGGGCAGGGGGAATAAAACAAACTTTGTGCAACTAGGTTATGTAAAGATACTGTCCAAAACTCATCATGGAATTAAGTTTTGCCAAGGATGGTTTTCTCAGGCCTGATGTTGCTCGTTCTTCTCTCAGTATTATTCCAAGCTTATTCTCTAGCAAGGAAAAAGTTACAGTAAGGAAAATGGAAGCTGTAAGGTCCTCTTGAAGCCTACTTTAAGAATTGACATACATTGTTGCTGATAAGTTTCACTGGACAAAGAATCATAGATTCAAGAAGAAAATAGAAACACTTTTTCAATCCATCCATCTGTCCTTCCCTCTCTTTTCTTCTTCTCTTCTTTTCTTCTTCTCTTCTTTTCCCTTCCTTCCTTCCTTCCTTCCTTCCTTCCTTCCTTCCTTCCTTCCTTCCTTCCTTTATTCTTTATTTCTTACAGGGTCTCATGTAGTCCAGACCGGCATCAAACTCACTCTGTAGAAAGGAATGACCTTGAACTTCTGTTCCTCCTGCTCTTACCTCTCAAGTGTTTAGATGTTGGCCTTATATTATTATATGTAATTCATTGTGGTGCAAGATATTAAACCTGGGGTTTCATATACACTAGGCAAGCACCATACCAATTAAATTCTATACCTATCCTTCCCTGTGACCTTTGCCGTATGATATTTGACACTCTTTCCACCTCATTTAGAGTTTGTCAAATGTCATACCTAGCAGTTGGTATCAAGGACATAATTACTCTACTGTACTTCCAGAACATCTATCCTTTGTCTAAAAAATTTAGAAGAGGCTTATGTATTGCTTTGTTCCTATTTTATAATGATGATTAATCACAATTGCATTTTAAACCCTCAGG
The DNA here is from genome assembly GCA_001685075.1 of Bramus lutescens. Classification (NCBI taxonomy): domain Eukaryota; kingdom Metazoa; phylum Chordata; class Mammalia; order Rodentia; family Cricetidae; genus Bramus; species Bramus lutescens. The sequence continues at coordinate 129,592 of LOEQ01004118.1, read as the reverse complement.
ATAAGAAAGAGTGTCATCTGTTCACCCGTAGATGGTTAGGGTTCAAGCTAAATGGATGGAGCCAACAGTTTTTGTTGCTGTAATATCCATAATCTCTGCATTCATTCCTAAGTGTGAATTTGTGGAAAGTAGGCCTCCGTCTTTCATGGGATCTGGAGAACTGATATTTAGAAAATCCAGAGTGGACGTCCATCAACTTCAGCTCCAGAGACTCACATTGTCTACATACATTGATGAACTGTAGTCACTGTCACACTCAAGAGGAAACCCAGCTGTGCTTAGTTCTCTAACCAGGAGCCAAATATAGAACCAATACTACCGCCTGCAGTCCAAGCCCATAACTTTCCAAGAGCTCATCCAGACTTTCTTGGGCAGCTGATGGAGAAGACTGGAGGAAAAAATTCCAGGATGCTCCAATACAGATGCTAAATTCTGAACTGAGACAGGCTAATTATATGGAAATTAGAAATAATTGATATTTAACACTCATTCTTCTTGACATTTTCAGGTTAACTGTGATGGAGCTAAACCTTGTCACTGCTGGGCAGACAGATTTTATTTGTCACAAGGAATAGCCATAACCGTTGCGTTTCAGGGGTATTAAGTACAGTCTCAGCACCCCCAACAGCAGATTTTAGCACGGACATTAAAGGAACATTCCTCTTAGGATGCTTTCCTGGACACTATCACTCCTTTCCACAGCATTCTTTGTGGAGACAAGCTGACCCACTTGGTGTAAGCAGCAATGTGACCACAGTAGTTACAGTTTCTCCCAGGCTAATGAGCTGATCTCTTTGATTACCTTGTGCCAGTCATTTGCTCTGACTTTTAAAGCCAACTGAATAACCCCATTCCTGTTATGATGATGCATGAATAGAGGACCATTCTTTTCAGTGAAGGGGCACTTTTCATATTCCCAAATATGAAATTTTGAAGCCAGCTTTTGATAGAAAGACACATATGCTTTCTGAGTAGTTACATTAAATGCCTAATTTAATTTCCAATGTAAAGGCACGCAGCTGAAAGACATGTTTTCATTCACTAAAATATTTTAGAATTGTATAGAATTTCAATGAGTTCAAAAGATTGAATGAAAAATTTGAAACAAAAATACTTTTTAAGTAGTACTCTTCTATAATTGCTCAAGTGACAATATTTTTCCTGATTATTATTTGAAGAAATGATTGTATAGTGCTTAACTGTGTGTCTATATTTTTATAGTGCTGGAGGTCAAACACAGAACCTTGTGCAGACTAGGCATACATGCTCTGGTTGAGCTGTGTCATTAGCCTCTGAGTAAATAATTGTAAATTAAATAAATATCTGTCTTACACATGAGTTTATATCATGGGAAAGTACATAGAAAATTTTATATATTTAATCCTATATATCAATCATATAGCAAGCAAGCTTATTTAGGGATATAATCCCACACAGGAAAACCTAAGGCTTGTAGAAGTTTAGAAGCTGAATTAAGAATGCACCAGAATTGGTTTTCTTGAAAATGGCATGAGTTTGTTCTTCTCTGTAACTGAAAGAAGTTCTCTGTGCAATTTCCGCTGTTGCTGGAATTGAATTAGTAGTGCCTGTGTTCTAATTTAGTCTTCTTTAACCCAAGAGACAAAAAGTGACTGAAAATAGTCACTACACTTAGATATAACCCCAGTACTATCCTGTGTATGAATGAATGCGTACACACACACAAACACACGAAGTCACACAAGAAGTCACACACAACCCCCCCACATGTGTGTGCATGCACTCACACACGTGCATGGCACTTATATTGCATTTGGACTAAATAGTATTTGGACAGATGAAAAGGTTACTCTTAAAGTGATTGTCAAAACATTATTTGAGAATCTAGAAAACAACCCCTTTAATTTTCTTTATAAACAGCTTTAAAATGTCAACTTTGAATGCTGTTTCTATAAGGCCCCAGCAGGATGACTCACCACTGAAAGTTACTAACGGGGAAATTGACAGAAACATGAAATATCTCGCAAACATTCAATTTTCCACACTTTATTACAAAAGATTTTAAATACATGCCTCTGTAATAATTATCTTAAGGAATAGGCTGACTTTACCTTTTATATCACATACACAAAAGGAAAGTAAACAACTGGTTTTATTTCTATTACCTCAGGGTTATCTCTCCCCCAAGCAAGCCTTGACCCATCTACACCAAAGATCCATGACCCTAAAACAGAGCTGGGCTGGCTGGGAGAAGACTTCCAGGTCAGAGTAACAAGAACATCTCTGTTTAATTACTAGAAATAACTCCTGGGAAGAAAACTTTCCCATCCTAGGGCTGGAAAATCAGTATCAGCAACAGTTGTTTGTTGCTTTGTATTTTTGACAGGGAAAAAATGTTAAAGGGCATTATTTAAAAAAAAACATGTAAAACAACACAACCAACATTATTGAAGACGTTGAGCGTGTGCAACGTGTAGAAAAGAAGCCCTTAACTCTGTCACACTGATTATACCATGGAATGTTCCCTCAAATTAGAAGATTAGGAGACTGGTGCCAACATCTTAGGTTTTTTTTTTTTCCAAAATGGTAATTCTTGGCAGGCAGAGTGTGATTTTATTCACAGGAACATTGTCTTAGGGAATTTTCTCAGTAGGAAAATGTTGAGGAGAATTTATAGAAAACACTACTCCGAAAACTCCCTTTTCAAGGCAGTTTGTGAGAAAGTTGGCCCTGTCAGGGAAAAAAATGCCTAAGAAAATATTCCAAAATGAATCATAGAAACTTTCTTCAGAAATAGTTCACATAAATATTAGGAGCATACACTCTCAGTGGAGAATGCTTTCAAATGTTTTCAGTGAAACTGTGTCTAACATGTCCCAGACATGGGCTATTGTGATTCTTCTCCTGTTTTGTTGTTATTTATTTAGCTATTTCTGTCATGTCTTATCCTGGGAGTTAGGTAATGGACACCCTGAGTAAGAGAGACACACATCTTTATTTAGCCGCAATTCGCGTGAGCGGACTGGTCAGTGTTTGAACCTCTGCTCAACCAGCACGGGTTTTACAAAGGAATATTGAAAGTTACAACGTCCCTTTGGAGAACAGAGCAAGGAATGTGGCAGTTGTGTTTAATCTGCTTGTTAATACACAAGTGTGCCTTGTAGTCCGGTTCCCTGAAAATCTCAGAAGCATGAAGCCCAAGAAGGCACCTTTACTTCGAGGCATATCAGTTTCCCACTGTGCGAAGCATCTAAGCCTCATGGGAACTACAGAGGGGACTTCTAGAGTATGCGGCACAGGATGAGACAGTGTCAGAATTCAGGACTCTGGGAGTGTACTGCAGCATAGAAGGAGAAGGAGTCCACCATTCAAACTTGACCTAATAAAATATTAATTAGTGCTTATTTGAAACAAATTAGAACCCAAGTTTGCATTAGCCACATTGCATGTATTAACTTGGTGTATCCTAGGAATACTTTGGTTTTGTGTTCTTTACAGAGCCAGACGGTGCAATGACGTGAAGAATTCTGTCTACTTTAACACTGATGCATTATGATCGCTCCACACTGACATTACTTCTCACATCTGTTCCTCCCAGCCTATATCCCAACTCTCACATAAAACAAGAGCTTTGGAACCACATATGTTCTTGATTCCAGACCCATCATACAGATAAGAAGGTAGGGCAGAGGGAGACTTGGAAAAAAAAATCTCTCGGCCAAATTTGGCGTCATTGCAATGGTAATTCAGGCAATGGGAGCTTAATTGGTGCCAAATGATAAACAACTCCTCGAGCTATGCTCTGTGCAGTTACAAACATTCTCCACATCTTGCCTAAACTGCTTACCAGTGAAAATCCCGAGATGTCAAGGTCAGGGCTGTCTGCACCACATCCATCTTCTTAGTGCCCTTGTTTCTTATCAGCTTCTCTAGTCCTCTTCCTCCTCTCCCTGGATGGCTTGTGTTCTGCCAAGCCTTTTTCCAAAGTTCTTTCCTTGGACCTCCTGCCAGAAAGCTTATAAAAATGTGCTTTTCCACCCTGGAACTGTGAGGGATACAAATCAGACAAGTTCTTGCTCTGTCTCTTTCCCTTCTGGAATTTTCCTTTGCACTTTTGACTTCATGGATACTATGATTGCCTTTATACTGACTGGTCCTTCACTCCTGCCTAAATCTTACCTTCAACATTAAGAACTGGGATTTCGTTTAAAAGGGGAAGTTGTAGGGTGGGGGCAGAATGCCAGCATTCACTGAATGCTAACAAATTCAACAATAGAAAGTATCATAAATGAAGTCTATTTTCCAGATATAACATTATGTTAGGAAAGTCTGACATGGACCACAGACCCCTTAGGTGTATTACGTACCTGGTTCCTATTATTAGTGCCAGCCATTTGGAGATACATTGTCAAAGAACATACTCTGACATGTGGCATAGCTAAATACGCCATAGGAAAGCCTGCTTGGAGAAATATGCTTGGGTCCTTTGCTTGTAAACTGCTCTGAGGTCCACTGTATCCATCTGGATTTTTTTTACCATTCAATTCTGTCCTACTGCCCTTGTCTACAAAGAGACAAGGTGTTTCTCTAGTTGCTATTCAATTTGTTATTTTTAAAGGTTGTATGATTTAAAGCACTGTTTGGAAAGTTTTATTGGCCCTCAGTGTTTCCAGTTTTGAAACTAAAAATGAGCAAGTCAACTCAAGTCATTCTAGTGTAGCAGCTCCATCAATGAGCTTGCATTTTAAGAAAATACATATATCATAAGGCAAAATGTTCACCCACCTAGATAGGATACATGATTTCCTAGGTGTCTTTTGTAATCTCTTGCTTTCATTTCCAATTTCTCTCTATGGTTTGTTTAATTTGACTGATGATTTTTTTGACCTTGTTATTCTTTTCAAAAAACCAACTCTTAAATCATTGATTCTATGTATGTGTATGTTTCATTAATTTTTATTATCGTTATCTCTTTCCATCTGCTGTATTGGGGTGTTTCTCATAGATATAGCAGTGGCCTGGATGTTGCTGGAGTAACCAACCACCTTCTAATTGTTTTTCAGCTCTGTTCCATTAGAGGAAACACATGCCAGGTACTGTCAAGAACCTGTGGTTAGGGAACAGGCAGGCCCTAGAGGACAGCCTATTACTATTATTCTACTAAGCTGACATAGCATCAAGCTGCCACCTAAGTTGGTAGCTCTCTACCCAAAGATTAGCTCTTGAACTTTATCAGAGAAGTTTCTTTGTTCAGTAGATAGTAGTTAACAAAAACCCTCACCATTGGTCAAAGTACAGAAAATGAGAACCAGTGGAGTGGAAATGGAAGATGATTATCACTTCCCAAGGAAGGCTCGGGAATCATTGCAGAAAGAGAGTGGAGAGACCATAAGAGCCAGAGCTCAGGGAAGATCAGAATAAACCACTGTCTTCTAAGCATGACAGGATACTGCACATGTGAATTCACTAGAGCTTCTTGTCTTCCTGGAACAGCAAAAGACCAAGCCAGTCAAGATTCTAGCATGGATTAAGAAGGGAATAATCAACTCTAACTCCTAACTGATAAGCGTGGAAGAGTTGATGACTCTTGGAGAGGATTAAAGTTTGTTTGTTTGTTTTGTGTTTTTTACCCAATGTAAAACCCCAGGTAGGTCAACCAGATTCCTGTGCATGACCCTACAACCACAAAATTGAATTTGATAAGTTAATTTTTTGAAAGGATACAAAGCTGGGAGGGTGGAGAGATGAGAGTTAAGAGAAAGAACAGAGTGTAAATGTGATCAAAACATTCTTAAAATATGAAAAATATTTAAAAATAATTTGAAAAAAAATTATCCTTATTTTAAATTTTGACTTAGTAGTAATATGTATTCAAGAGTGTAGTTTCCTACACTCTGGAAGAGGGTGTTGGATCTCCAGAAGCTGAGATAGTTATAGGCTGTTGCAAGCAGCCCTAAGTGCTAAGTAAACTAGGGCCCTCTATAAGACATTATGTGCTCTTAGCTACCAATCCATCTCTCTTCTACCTAGAATTTATTAGGTTTGAAAGTAGATGAAGCTTAATTTCTCTGATTTAAATTTTTAGAAAACGAAATGAAAATTCTAAGCAAGTTAGACAAGTATTTTATACTTCTTTCTTTTTACCATTTGAGAGTTAATAATTATTTTACATGTTTGTTGATCCTTTCATAATGCTTGGGATAATACCAGAACTTGAGAATGCTAAGTACATACTAGCACAGAGTAACAGCCCACTTTTAAAAATACCATGTAATGTTTATTTAAAATCTGAAACTGGTGAAAGTAGCGTATTGAAGTTACCTACTATCCTTGTGTGTCGGCCGATATATGATTTAAGGTAGAGCAGAATTTCTTTTATGAACTTGAGTGTCCCTGTGTTCAGTGCATAAATCTTTAGAATTTCAATATGCTCTTGGTAGATTTTTTCTTTAATGAGTGTTAGTTTCTTTCACTACCTCTTTTGATTTATTTTGGTTTAAAGATTGTTTTATCATCATTAAAAATGGCTTGCTTCTACACCCAGTTTCTTAGATATCTTTCTCCATTCTTTTATCCTAAGGTGATGTCTGTCTTTGATGGTGAGGTATGTTTCTTAGATGCATCAGAAAGATGGATCCTGTTTTTTAATTTAGCCTATTATTAGTCTGTATCTTTTTTATTGAGAAATAAAGATTATTAACGTTGAGAGTTATCAAAGAGCAGTGTTTATTAATTCTTGCTACTTTGCTGTCATGGGTTTTTTTTTCACCATTTTTGGTGTTAGCTGTTCTGCTATTATTTATTCCTTATATCCTCTTGGATGCAGTTAACCTCTTTAGAGTGAAGTTTTCCTTTTAGTATCTTTTGTAGGCTGGATTAATATAAAAATTTCTTTATTTGATTTTATCGTTATTTTTTACTTATTTGAATGTGATTGATGTTTTGCTGGGTATAGTAGTCAGCTTGGGGATCTATGGGGAAGAGAAGGTGGAAACATTGGATGACTTCTATGAAGCAGTGCTTTCCAGACAAAGCAAGGCTGATATTGCTACTCTATGCATAAGACCTTCAAGGTTCAAACTAGACAAAATCTGAGCATGGGAAAGGGGAATGAACAAAAAGTCTCTCCTCCTAACCAAGATTCTATTCTCAGTTTATACCTGCTCGGAGAGGGTAAACCAGTCTTCTTCAGTGGAGTAATGCAACCACACTCTAAGACTGGACAACATGAAATGGACTCCATGTGTTTTTTTTTCTCTTTTTTATTTTGTTTATGTGTGTGCTTTTTATGGTAGTTATATTTTTAAGAGTGAGAATGAATACAAAGTTGTGCAATGGAGTGGAGAGTGGAATCTGGAACAAATTGGAAGAAGGGAAAGAATATGACCAAAGTATACAGCATAAAAATTTTAAGAATCTAAAACCATTCTTATTCTTAGTCTTTCTCTAAAGTTACTGCAGAATTTTGTTTATTTCAAACTATAATTTCACATAATTTCTCTTGTATATGTAATTTGTTTCATGACCATATAACAAATATTAGATGCAGACTCTACATAGATCAGTGATTTGGCCTTTGAGCATGCAGCTCTTTCAGTCGTTAAAATGCACAATATTTATCAAGTAAAGGAATATTTAACATAAATAATGGTTGTAAGATCAAGAAGACTGGTGTCAGAAAGATTGTTTTAAAGTCAAATTATTGTAGGCATTTCCTAATCAATATTTCTTTTCTTAAACTGATAAAACATACATAACACAAATGTTAGTGCCTTAGCTTGCTGGGAGACTTTTATTTTTATGACTAGATAAATGTTCTGTTTCTTATACATATAGTTTTATTTTCTATTTTTCTTTTTAATATATTTTTATTAGAAGATCTAAATTTACATGAGATATAATGAGAAGAAATGCATGAATATGAAACTCAGTGATGCGAATAAGTTCTCAGAAGTGTGTAAAATCAGAATTCTACAAAATTTTCAGCAGGATTACTAATCAGAACAGGAAATACACCTGGAAGTGGATTTGAGCAACAAGTGCTACCAGAGCATAAAGAGAAATGTAAAACATTTCATAAGTGACGAAATCCTAATTCAGTTAAGTATGATGTCTTAGATTTGGGCATTTGTCCAAGAATTGACAGACACAATTCCTCTAGACTATTTCTGGAACCTCACTACTCCCAATGGTCTCACACGATAAGGCTTTTTCTTGGACGCAAAGTTTCTCTACTTTGAGTTTTGCCAATTGGGCCAACCCACAGGAGCCTAGTGATTTCTATACAAGAAATATCAAGCAAACAAAGGCAGCTATTACAATCTCCACGAAATTGTCTTTCATTGAGTATTTATAGTTCCTAATAAATAAAAAGAAAGACAAAAGCCATATTTAGATGAATGTGTTATATTCATGTACTGCGTATACACTGAGAGTGGAGGTAATGAATAGTAATGAGAAAGTATGAGAGGAAACAAAATGCCTAGACTATATCAAACATTTGCCTAATATTCAATATTTTGTAGTCTGAAATGTAATATTAATATAGCCTAAGTATTTTTTAAACATTTTATATTTTAAAAACATCCAGCAATAGTCTTTGTTAGTGTAAAATATCAACCAAATTGCTGTTATCTTTATTGATGTAGTACAAGACACAGACAGCTGATCTATTGTTTCCCAGAAACAATTTCTCCACAATTAGAGTCCTTGTTTAGTTTACTCTAAAAATACTGAGGCTAATCTTAAGGACAATAATAGACTATTCTATTGACTTTGCTGCAACAAGTGGAACAGTATACACTGGGATGTGCCTGTTATCACAGGACAAATGTAGAAGCAATGGGATTCTGTCCTGAGAAGTTAACATTCTCATGGGTACAGATTTAGCCTTCAGTCTCTCTTCTTGATAGGCTCTCATAGCTTACTTTGTTTGGTTTTGTAGCTAGTTTACGAACTATCATACTTGATTTTGCACAAAGGTATCTTTTGACAAGCAATATTCCAGAAATGTGTGTGTTTGTGTGTTTGTGTGTGTGTGTTATACATGTGTAGTATACATGTGTGGTATGTATACACGTGTGAGTTGGGGTATGAGTGTGCCTGTGAATGAACACCCAGGAGCCAGAGGAGATTATCAGGCATCACTGCTCTGTGCCTTAGTCCCTTGAGACAAAGTCTTTCACAAAATCTGGGTTGAGGCTGTTAGCCATCAAGCACCAGCAATCCTCCTGTCTCCAATCCAGCACGCAGTGCTGAGGTTACAGACCCACATGACCATGCCTGACTATTTCCATTGGTCTGGGACTTGAACTTGGGTCCTCATGGTTGCACAGACAGCACTCTTAGCTATCAAGATACCTCCCAGGTCCCCAAAATTTAGGTTTTGTATCTTTTATTTTACATTGATGAACTTCTTTAGATGATTTCCATAGATGAAATAACAAAGCAATACTTTTCTCTGGTCATCGGAGTTATTAATCTTTCTATTTATGTTAATGTGTAATTAATGTGTTATTCACATTGTTATAAACTTTAGTCAAATACAGCCTATTGGAATTTCTCCATAGCTTCAAGCCCATACTCAGAAGACTTCTACACTTTTGCTAAATGGCCATATTGTCAAACTATTTACTAAGTATCCATGAATATACTAACAGGTTTGTGTTGTTACTAGAATTCACCAGGGGAGTATTTTGCTGCAGTGGGCAGTAGCTAATGCAATCACACACCTGACCCAAATGCTTGGAATAAGTGATGGTGGAATGCTTGAGCCTAAAAGGAACATCTGTATTATACCTCTGATGCTCAGGGAACATCTCAGAAGGGGGTATGTGGAAAGAATGCTAGACCAAGAAAATAGAGAAATGTGCAGCAAAAATGATGTCATTGGGAAATGACAGCCACTGTCCTCACAACTCAAAGCAAGTATGATTATCTGCACATTTCATAAAAGATGAGGGAGGGCCATGAGGCCTTTTCTTTCTCTGAAGGACTATCGGCTGCTAAATGTGTGTGGCATTTTCTTCAGTGGGGTAGTTATTGCTAAGTTGTCTTTACCCCAGTAAACGGCACCCAACCCAAGCTCAGATGAGATGCTGAGAAAACGTGGTGTGACATACATGAGTAAGACATGGAAGCAGGAGAGACCTTGTTGGGAAGACGGGTATCAGCAGAAGTGGGACCAAAATGGGAGAAGAGAAAAGGAGGTGAAAATGACACCATTTCTGATATACATATGTGGAGTGTTTTATTTTTAAATATTTGTTTGTTAATTGTGTGTATGTATGTATGAGTATGTGCACAGGAGTATGGATGTTCTCAGAGGCCAGAAGCGTCAGATCCCTCTTGATCTGAAGCTTTATCCTGTTGTGAACTGCTTGACATGGGTTCAGGGAACGGAACTCAGTCCCTCTGCAAGAGCACCTCACGCTCTCAACAGCTGAGCCATCTCTTCCCAACCTCTTTCTGTTTTCTTTAAACATCCTTATCATAACCCACGTTCGTGTTCGTGTCCTACTGGCTGGACTTTCAAGTGTCCCGTGACATAGACTGCGAATGTTTGTCGTCTGAACAGCTATGTTTATTTATGCTTCGTTTCACATTTGTATTTGGCCCTATGATTTATGTAATTGTTCCTTACTCGAGTTGTCTTAATGCTAGCAGTCAAGATGGCAAAGGACATTATCAACAAATGGCTCTGCTAAAAGTAGATGTCCTGAGCGCGGGCCAGACGCTGGCCATCAGTTACTGGTACAGGCAGCCTCGGGGGCAGCTCCCACCCTCCCTTTCTTACGCACAAATGCCACAGACATCAGCATCAGAGCCCTTGGAACTGAGCCTGAGTGTACTGGGTAGGACTTGGCATGGACATCTCTGACAGCAGAACTTGGCTTGGGTTTTGTTTAAATAAAGTACTTCACATTGAACTGCAGGAAAGGAGGAGAGAGGGAGGGAAGAGAAAATAAAGAGAGGAAACTTCTGCCTCACTTTAGGATATCAGAAAAGACAGATGTTTAAAGCCTGGTCCTTAAAACAAATGGATATATTGAAAGAGAGATTATGAAATCATTTAAAAATCACAGAAAGCCTGTGTGATAAGCTTCAATCTTCACTTTTTAATTTTATTGCTACTATCATTTTTTTTTCTTTTCTGTCTCCTTTCTTTCTTTTTGACGTACAAGGAATTGCTGCTGGGACTCTATTACTAAATAAGTGTTTCACTGCTGAGCTACATACTCAGCGCTTTGATTCCTTCCAATAAGACAACACCAATAAAAGTATGATACAAAAAACAAAATTGGTCATCAATTCATATCTTATCAATTAGAATAATATTCTCCAAACAAGTCAAGAATCTCCCAGTTCCCTCTCATACCCCTGCCTTCATCTACTATAAACTTTCTGATCTTTCTCTCCTGGTTTCAAGCTGTCCGCAGCTTTATAGTTGACTTACTTTCCTTCCCTTGCAGATATGGCTGTGTCTTTCTCTAGAAACAAGACAGAACACTCTCATTCTCTCGGCTCCTCCTCTTCTTCCTTTCCTCCTCCCCCTCCCTTGTAGTACACACACGTATGTGTGAGATGTGCTCTCTGACTCAGATGACCAGAGGTTAATGTTGGATTATCTTCCTGAATCACTTTCCTATCTTATATTTTGAACCAGTGTCGCTTCACTGATCCTGGAGTTCAGTTTTTACAGGACTGGCTGACCAGTAAGTCCCTGGCATCAGCCAGGCTCCACCCCCGACAATGAGCTCCTCAGCATATTTTGGATTCTGGGGATCCAAACTCAACCCTCACAGGTTATGCAACAAGCACTTTACACACTGAGCCGCCTCCACAGTTTCTCTCTTTCCAGCCTTCTAAGATGTCATCCTGTCCTTGCCTCATTGTTTTATCTTCCCTCTTGGTTTCGTTCAGAGTTTTTAATTAGGACTTTTGGTATCTGGAAGCAGAGATTCCTAAAGGACAGCTCAGGAAAAAGTAGGGCACCCTGTAGTAATCTGTCAGTTGAAACCGGGCGGAGAAGTTGTAGTGGCCTACACCTTTGATTCCTGGACTAGGGAGGTAGAGGCAGGATGATCTCTGTGAGTTCAAGGACAACCTAGTCTGTAGATTAAGTTCCAGGGCAGCTAGGGCTAAACAGAGAAATCCTGTCTTGGAAAAAAAGAAAGAAAGAAAGAAAGAAAGAAAGAAAGAAAAAGGAAGGAAGGAAGAAAAAAGGTGAGGAAGAGTTTTACAGCCACACCTTTGGTCTCAGGGCAGGCAACTGAGTGTTCACCTGGTAATTCCATGTGCAGACAATTGCTTTGTCCAATCCGTGCCCTTCATTGTGTCCAATTAAGTGACAAGAGTTTCCTCGACCTGGCCTTTTTGTTTGCTAACTTTGTTCTAGACTTGTCTTCAGCAAACAGAAAACAGCCCTGTAATTTTTGCTAGATTTCAATCTTCTTATTTGATTGAAACATATCAGTGTTTCATTGGTGTAAGAGAGCTTAGTTAAGATACAATCTCAGCTCTGTATTTCTAATAAGGAGCATGTAAAATAAACAGATTCCTAGCTTAGAAACTCACAGTCATTCTGATGAGAAGGCCTGTAGAGGAAAGCCCTACTTCAAACCCCTACCCCCAAACTGGTAGCTTTTAAGGCATTTATTGCACACATCTCATTCTTTTCTTCTTTAATTGTTCCGTGTGGGGAATTTAAACTAGACACTGAATGAACTGATAATCAGTCTTTGTCCTGCCTGGTCCTATAATCATTCAGTCCCCAATAAATACACTTATAAATTTATGTTAATTATAAACTGCTTTGCCTATTGCTCAGACTTATTACTAACTAGCTCTTTCAACCTAAATTAATCCATAATTCTTATTTATGTTTAGCCAAGGCTTGTATCTCAGCAAAGCATTCTCATCTTGCTTGCTCTGTGTCTGGCTGGTGACTGTAGTTCTGCCTTTCCTCTTTCCAGAATTCTCCTAGTCTGCTTTCCCTGCCTATACTTCTAGTCTGACTACAGGCCAATCAGCTTTTAATTAAACCAATATGAGTAACAAATCTTTACAGTGTACAAGGGCATTATTCCACAGCAAGCAGCCAGAAACTTCAGTGTTTTGAATATAGTTTATTTCTACCAATATTCATGATAAGTCTTGATTCTTATTGTGAGAGTGTTACAAGACCACAGGGATTTGAAATGATGCTTATTTATGTTAGGAGGTATTTCCCTTAGAAGGGATCAATGGAAGTAGGCTTGCTTTTGTATGAGAGACTACTATAAAAAGAGCCTGAACCCTCCATAGTCCATTGCTTCCTTTCTCTCTTGCACTTGTGTGTGTGTGTGTGTGTGTGTGTGTCTGTGTGTACATACATTGGTGCTATATGACCCTATAATTATACAATGCTCACCAGAGGTAGATACTGACTACAAACTCTTGGACTTCCAAAACTATATGTTAATTCAACCTCTTTCCTGAATGTAGTACATTGTCTCTGGTATTTTTTCACAACAGCTCCAAATGCTGTAAGACTCAGACAGAGTTTTAGGTAATTTTATTGCATTTGTTCTTCCTATTTTCTTTCTGTTTCAAATAAATTTCTTGATTAATTTGTGCCTTTTCCTTTTATTTGTGGTCTCCTTTCTCTTGTCCCTTCGATGGATCCAAATACTGGTCATTTTACAAGCATTTGCTCCCTTATCACCCCCAATCTTTTTTGGACTTGCATCTCAATAGTCTCATCACAAATGGTGGTTAGAGAACAGTTGTCTCAGTTAGACTCCCTAGGCAACAAGTCACCTAGAAATGAGCGCATCAGTTTATTTACATCATAGGCTCGATCTCACCCAAATCTTCTCAGATGTGCCTGTCTCAGTCACTGTTACAGTCACCAGGCAATATCAGCATCTCAATGCATATCTCAGGCTGGATGGTGAGATTGAAGACAACAGGTTCCTGCTGTTGTTCCTGCTCCTCCTCCTTCTTTTCCAAGACAGGGTTTCTTTGTGTAGCCCTGGCTGTCCTGGAACTCCCTCTGTAGACCAGGTTGATCTCAATCTCAGAGATTTCTCCTGCCTCTGCCACCTGAGAGCTGAGATTAAAGGTGTGGGTCACCACCCCCTACCTATGTTTCTTGCTATTAGTAATTTACTAATTTACTTGGGGGAAAATACTTTATCATCAAGAATAATTTTGTCCATCATTATTTCAGCACAAACTCCTAGGGGGAAAAATACTTTATCATCAAGAATTATTTTGTCCATCATTAGTTCAGCACAAACTCCTAGATATTTTAAAAACTTCAAATTTAGTCCTCTCATCACTAAGGAATGTAGTATTAGTCACAAATATCCAAGCAGCTCACGATGAAGTGCTCCCTTCCTCTTACACCCCCTTTTTCTTTTACAAATTTTGTCATCTATTATTTTCTTGCTCATTCCCAAGACTTCTGATATGTATTCATCCAACCTTTAATTAGGATGATGGCTTCTATGTGGATAAGTGTTAAATGAAAGCAAAATGGAATAGCGTATTCTGTTGGATAACAGTTAAAGCAGAACATATTTCCTGGGCAGACAGAGAAGCTGAAGTCATGATTAATTTCAACTCTGTTCTTTTCTGTAGTGTCATAAGGTGAAGTGTTGGTTGCCTTGAGCCAGTGATGATTCTTACATGTGTAGGACATGGTGGAGCTAGAGTAAAGAACATGAGAACTGAGTTTTCTGGACTGGTAATGTCAACTTTGAAGAACATATTTATAATTAAGCATTGTCCTTCTTAGCTTGTTTCTTGATTACAGAAGCAAATATAAGAATACTGACCCTGTAATTCAGCCCGGAATTATGGGTCTTTTCTAATTGTATTCCTTAATTCATTTATTTTCTTTTCAATATCCAAATTTTTGAGTTCATTCTATGAGCCACATAACATACTAGGCACTGAGACCAAACTGACATTTAGAGAATAGTTGTGAATAAGAGAATCAAAAATGCATTTTTAATGAGTCTTTCATGTTGGGATAACTGTACCATATAAGATTTTAGATGTCAAAGGGTTCAAGAGAATAATGTAACAATATAAGAAGATGATGTAATATAAAATAACAACCTAAGAAGAAGGGAAATGTGGAGGGGGGGTTCTTCATTTTGATGAGTTAGCTGAGACGTTGTCATATAGACTATGTGGAGAGGTAGTCTCCACTAAATGAGAACAGGGACCTTGAGGAGGGAGTACAAATCAGGAAAAGCAAGTTAGGCTGAAAATGTGAAAATGGGCAAGAATAAAGAGAGGAGATCCAGCTGTTAATTGGGAGCAAGATAAAATCAGATGAAGGTTTCTCTTTTCTTTTGAAAGGAAGACTTTGATTCATCTACTAACACGTTTGTCCCTGTGTTGTAACGGCCCCATTCTGGTTGAGAATGTGGAACTAGAATTCGGATTAGAGAGAAGGCCCATGAGGTAGCTTAGAATGGGAAAGTGGTGATAGAAGCTGCCCCCGTCCGTGGTCAGTACTGAAAATTCTCTGGAGCAAAGCATGTAAGATTAATAGAAACTCGGAGACAAAGTGTGAGAGAAAGAAGAAAATGAATGATGGGCTGGAGACTTGAAGAAAGAAAGAGCTAACCCCTGAGCTAGCGATGACGAAACTCTCATCCTCCCACTCCTCCCCACCACTTCAGTGTCCTTCTGCCAGTAAAGGAGGCGATTGTTTCCAGAAGGAGAAGAGGAGTTCAGCGTGGATGTGTTGGTTTTGGTTGCTTTTAGGTATTCTGGTGAAGGTAACCAGCTGCTTGTTGAATGCAGTGCCTGGATTTCAGAAACAGAGATAGAACTCACCATAGCGTAGCATCACGGTAGCATTTAAGGTCAGAAGGAACAAAACAGAACAGATAATGGCACGAAACGGGGAAAAATGTGGCTTTTAGTGGTTAAGAAAAAGTAGACTGAGAAGAAACATCTGGTAGGAAGTAAAAAAGAAAAATAGGTGTAAGATTTCCTGGAAGGAAAGGAAGCTTTCTAGGACAAAAGAGTTCTCCATTGTTAACATTCATTGCTAGAGAAGACTAACGATGCTTGGTACAGGTTCTAGGGTTGTCTCTTAGTTATCACCCTAGGAAAACCAAAGCAAGCAAAACATGTGACAGCTAATACTGCTTGTCATCGTAATTGGACTTAGAGTTACCTAAGAGACCTCTAGTCATGTCTATAAGCAGTTATCTAGGTTGGGTTAATCGGAGTGAGAAGAACCACTCAGTTATGTTCATTGTTAGCATTAGTCCATGGTCCGAGGTCTTCGAATGAAGGAAAAGGAGAAAGCTTGCTGAGCACTAACATTAATGAATCTCTCTGCTTCCTCATTATGTGTACAGTCATGATCAGCAACCTCATGCTCCCACCAGCATGCTCCTGGCCATGATGAAATACACTCTCAAATGATGAGCCAAACAAACCCTTCCTATGACTGTTTTGTCAACTGTTTTGTTGCGATCTTGAGGAAAGTTGATAAAATTTTCAAGGAAGGGAACTGGGACCAGCTCAGGAGGGTAACTTTGTTATTTTTTCAATTATTATTTATTTATTTATTAAAAATTTCCACCTCCTCCCCTCCTCCCATATCTCTCCTACTCCCCCCACTTCCCCTCCCCCTGCCTCTCCAGTCCTAAGGGCAATCAGGGTTCCCTGCCCTATGGGAAGTCCAAGGTCCTCCACCCTCCATCCAGGTCTAGGAAGGTGAGCATCCAAACACACTAGGCTCCCACA
>LOEQ01004118.1:94032-107273 GCA_001685075.1 Bramus lutescens | reverse complement strand
CTCTCTGGGTGGATCTCCTCAGTGCAGGAGCAGGAACTGTTCCCATCTGGATGAATCTCCTCAGCACAGAAACAGGGTCTCCTGGTAGTCCAAGGACCCCGCAGACAAAAGGGCGAACTTGGGGGTTGGGGGGCATGGTCGAGTGGAACACAGAAGATCCTGCAGCAGAACCTGAATGTGCCCTGCACTCCCTTGCGGGGACGTTCTGGCCTGCCTGGCCCGCAGACACTCACCCCTCTGGGTTGACAACCTTAGTGCAGGAGCAGGAACTGTTCCTGGGTCAAGGACCTTGCAGCCAATAGGGCAGGCTTGGGGGAGCCAGGGTCATGTGTAACAAAGAAGCCCCTGCAGCAGGAGCTGGAACTCCTCAGCACAGAAACAGGGACGCCTGGTAGTCCAAGGACCTAGCAGACAAAAAGGGTGAACTTGGGGGGATGTCAGGGTTGAGTGGAACTCAGAAACGGTAACTTGGTTATTTGTCTCTTTGTTTCTCCCTGAAATACATTCACCTCATAAACAAAGCTACATAAGGGTGTTTTCCCTTCTGCACAGTTCCCCGAGGAATAGCTTCAAAATGTGTTTCAGAAGGACGGATGCCTTTCTCCTGAACAAAACATCTTCCATGGATCTAATTCTCCATTTGTATTACCAAACACACCCTGATGTTTCTCCTGATTGAGGGGGGGGCATGATCCTTTCCAAGGCTTTTTCCAGCTTCCACTGGACCCCAATGGCCTCATGTGGGAAACAGGGAGATGAAAACTATTCAACATAGTTTATCTATTTAAAATCTGGCTTATAAAGGAGTGAAAACTAAAAGCAACTTCACTACGAAGCAACAGTCCCAAAGATAATAGAGACGGTGCTATGGCCAAATAGCGGCCTTAATACTCGGAGAAGAGGTAAGATGAGGCCCCAGAGGCACCCACTGGGAAGCGTGAGGGCTGCTGTGCCTGGTTGGAAGGGGGTGGAGGAGAGAGCTTATGAAAAAGAGCTGGGAGGACTGCCAAAGACTTCTTTCTCTAGAGATAGCTCGAAAAAGAGAGGAGCATAAATAAACAACAGTGACTCATTCTGTGTGATGCTGGAACCCTCGCCCAGCAGGCCTTACTTACGTAGGAGTGCAGCCTGTGATGACTCCAGTTGTTTGCGAGAACACTACAAACCCATTGGATTGAGTCCTCCCTTGACTCAGATTACCAGTCCCCAAGACTGTCGGTTTTATTTTCTTTGGGAAACTTCTAAAAGAAAACAAAGTACATGGAGGACAAGCAGAAACTCCTAGGAGATGATGGCAGCATTCGGGACTCACGGTTTCCCTCTGCCAGGAGCCGCTTATCAAATCAGTGTCTACATCTCAGAAACACATGGCATTTCAAAGATTTCTGAGCAAAGCCATCTGCCTTTTTCATCCACTCAAATAAATCCTATGGAACGTATACGCTCAAGTTCATTGTGCTCCCAGCAACGCCAGCCGCCATACATTCCGTTTTTGTTCTCGTCTGCGCCATCATTTATTTACTCTCACGTGTGTCAGGAGCTGAGAAAGGTTCGACATTTTCCTGTGTAAACAAACGTGGCATGTATCTCCACTCGTTCCAGGCTGGCTCTAGGAAACTGGGTCAGAAATACGTTTTGGAGTTTGCACAACTAGGAAATCAAATCCTCCTTTCCACTGACACTAAATTCAGAGCTTTCATCTATGTGAGCGCTCTCAACTGTCAGCTTCTCTCCATCCAAGCTAGTCAGCTGCTTCTTCTTTGGCATGATCCTTTCCTAGAATGACGACAGTCACAATTGTGCCCTAAGGCAGGCGTTCTCGAGCTTCCTAATGCTCGTGACCCTTTAATACAGTTCCTCATCTCTGGTGACCCCAAACCATAACATTGTTTTTTGTTGCTAATTCATAACTGAAAATTGGCTACTGTGGCGAACTGTAATGCAAAGCTCTTTGGAGATAAAGTTTTACCAAAAGGTTAGCAACCCACAGGCTGAGAAACACTGCGCTAAGGATTTCTTAGTGGTTTACTGGAAGGGGCCTGCTGCTGAGATTAGAAATCTGAAATTACACAGCAGTTGGAGAAAAGGCTGAAACTAAAGGAGCTGAAAGAAAGGGGGAGGGAGGGATGGAGGGAGGAAAGCAAACACTAACAATGCATGTCTTCCTGACTTTGCTGAGTTCTAGAACGTCTATATACCTGTGGAGCTTAGGAAGGGAGACGCCGCCAACCCCCAGAAACCTAATGGTTTCCTTTCTTTCTCCTAATCATTCTTTAATCTTTTTAAAAATAATGATTTTATTAATTCTTGGAGAAATGCCCTGCATTTGATCATATTCACGCAGTGCCAACTCCTCCCATATCCATCCTCCCCGCCCTCACCTCTCTGCTCACCAGGTTGGAGTTTTCTCTTCTCCCGCATCCCCTTCACATCTAGTTTGGGTTGCACAACCACTCCCGGGAGTGGGACCTGCCCTGGAATGTGGTCAACCGTCTCCCACCAGCTAGCAGATACCAGTGACTCCTCAGCTGGAGGTTGGCTGTGGTGATGCTTCTCCCGCCCCACTGCAGGGTTCTGTCTGGCTCGATCCTGGGCAAGTTGTGTGCATCCTAGCACAGTTGCTCTGAGTTTGGGTGGGCGACTACCCTGTTGCGTCTGGAAAACCGCACTCCTGAAGTCACCCAGTCATCCTCCACTCTTGACCCCTACCATCTCTCCATCTCCTCAAAGTTCCCTGTGCCTTTCTGGGATGTGTGTGATGGGCATGTCCAACTCAGGGCTGTGCACTCTTGTCTGCAGGCTGACTCAGGGACTCTGTTAATTGTCATCTACCACAGAAGCTTCTCTGATAAGGGTTAAAAGACATTTACTCCTTTTTTTAAAACCATTCCTTGACAATTCTGTTATTTTGTTGGTGTTCTTGTTTTGGTTTTATGATCCATTGAGTTTAACTAGGACCACCACATAGATGTGAGTGTAGCTGTCCCCTGGAGCATGGATTGTTTACAAGTGGCTATGTACATCTGGTAAGACATAAGGCACAGACCATCTTTCCCCCAGCAACTATCAACTGCCAATAGCTCTCTGTGGAGGAGTCTTTCATTTTTGCCCTGTGATTGCTGCCTATGGTGTGATCGTCATCAACTGGAAGAGATAATAACAGGGATACAAAATTCTATTAAAAGTAATTATTATGACATGGGAAACTATGAAGTGTTCCCTCAAGTTTCAGGAATATTTTAGGTTTAACTTTGACCCTAAAAGGACACTGACCCACCCAAAGATGTTATACAGGTATATGTGTGAACACATGAATTCACATAAAGGCACCAAGACATGAGTACGCACACACACACACACACACACACACACACACAGGGTTATACAGTAAAGTTTCAGTGCCTCTAACCCATCTACTGTCCTGAGATCTGGTCTACACCATAGTCATTTTCCTGTAGAGTCCCCTACCTAAGGGCTTGAAATCCAGAGAGACAGCTTGGCTTCAAAAACCTTAGGTCATTTCCATTTCCTTTCTGATAAACACTGTGAAGATTAGGATCTGCTGTACTGATTTGTGGGGCTGGAGAGAATTCCTGTGAAAGGCTTCAGACCCTGCCTGTGATCAGGAAGTACTGCCTGTCATTTTTCAGGTGAGGACTGGCTTCTCATGACTGACCAGGAAAGTTTCTATGAATGTAGTTTCTGTAGGTCAGGTCTGATAAAGCTAAGATGTTCACAAAGCTTTGTACCACCTGACTGGAGGTCCTAACGTACATATTCCCTTTATTTCCCTATTCTCTAGAGCCTGCATATATTCCTCCTTCGCAGCCCAATCTCTGTCTTTAGAGCCAGAGATGTGACATTTCTTTGACCCCTCTCTTAGTATCATGTTTTCTGTCTGACACAGCTGGTAGAATGTCTTTGCTTTTTAAGAATTTATGTAATTTCATCAGGCCTAGTAGGATTATCCTGAATAATCTCAAGGGCTGTGACCTTAATCACATCTGCAAAGTGATTTTTTTCTGGTTATGTAACAAGCCCACATCTTTCACATTCAGAATGTTGGCATCATTACAATGAAGAGTAGTTTTCTACTTAGCGCAGGGAGAGGCATTGCTGATTATAAATCTGAATAAAAATAAGACTATATTCTTCTTAGATGAACAACATCCTGTATTTCTGCCTGCTCATTTCTGGATTCATAATATACTCTGACTAGCCAGGTCTTACCATGGACTTGCATCTGTTTATATGGAACTAGAGGATTCTGAGCATACAAATGTCTCTTCCTCTCAAAAAAATCTACGAAACTAATCTAAACTGCTTATGGTATGAATGTATATATTTATATGATATAGATATTGCAAACCAAAATTGTTGTTTTTTTAACCACTCAACAAATATATATCAACTGTTTACCATGGAGAAGTCACTCCACATAAGGAAATCTCAACTTGTGGCATGTTCTCAAAGTTAGGAGCCATGACATCATCGTCTCTCAAACAAATCAAGTATTTTAAACATGCTGGAAGAGGCTTCCTGAAGCTTTTCCTGTAGAAAAGTTCTTAGCCTAGGATTTCTGTAGTGGCTCTAGTAGGGCTTGGATGTCTGCACACTGCATACCAAACTGTGAGGGGCTATTTTGTTCAAGTTCGTTATGTTCACCTCATACACAAAGGGGCCAGTAACCCACCAAGGAGGAACAGTCAATTTCCCAGCTTTGCAGTTTGGAGTGTTAAAATTTGTATCTGAAATGTTCCCCACAGGTCCTCGTGTTTGGACACCTGGTCAACAGATGGTGGCCCTCTTCTGAGAGGTTATGAAAGCTTTGGGACGTGGTGCCTAACTGTTAGATCTGGAGCAGCAGTGGCAGGCCTTTGAAGGGCACACCTTCTTGTCGTCTAGTCTACCTGTCTGCTTACAGTCCACATGGTGTGAAAAAACAGCAGGTTTTTTGAGCGAATGGTACTGTTGGTTATTTGGGCTTACTTCTAATTTACTGAGACACTACCAAGTCTCTCACTCTCTTGAAATCTCTTCAGCTTCTAGCATTTTTTTTATCTGCTGTTAATAAGAACAACAACCACATCTTAAACATGTATATGTGTCAGAGAAAAGCAGAATGTCAGATAATGGCTGACTGTGAAGGTCGGTTCTGGAGGCTTCTTTCCTTTTCTGAACTCCTAAAATGGTGCATTGAATAGTCCTACTCAGCCAATTATCTACATCTGAACGTGCATTGTGTAATTCCTTTAGCCATCCATAAGGCTGCACTTCCGGGTTCTGAAGCTGGCGCATGTATCCCCCTGTGTGCACATGCATACACATGCATGGGTCACCCGCCATCTGCGTCACCAGCGTCTGATGCAGAAGCCCTCGTACGCAGGCTCAGGGCGTTGCTTCGCCAGTCATCAGCATCTGACGTGGGCATGTCTTTTCCCCTTGTGTGCATGTGCTGGGGAGCCTTTAAAAGCTAAAGGCGCCATTTCCACGCTCTCTTCTCCCCCTCTGTCCACACCATTTTCACCGAGCTCATGCACATAATCGTACATATGGGTTCGTTTGTATTTCATGTTCTCTCCTCATTTCCGCCGGACATTTTTACATTGTAATTCATGTGTGAGAGAGTATGCAAAAAGACATGGGAGAAGGGTTGCATTTAAGGCAAAGACCTTCCCTTCCCACAGCAAAAAAAAGACAACTGAAGAGAGAAAAACAGAATAAAATGTCCACATGGATGAAATGAAGATTTGCTTCCTGATACCCTTTTTTTGAAGTCACACATTAAGAAAGAACAGCATTTTTTTCCCCTTCCAGAGAGTACATTTGATTGCTGTAGGTCAAGACCAGCTGTGGGTGGCTTGTTCTGTGCTCACACATAGGAATGCGTCCAGTCCCAAGTCTCCAGATCCTACTCCTCCCCCTTCCTTACCTCTGAGTGCAAGAAAGGCAGGAAGATACAAGAGCCTCATTTCTCAGCCCTCAAGCTGTCCTCTACTGAGAGTTCTGCCACCCATTTCTTCTAACTGATCTCTCAGACGACTTTCAAACATCAGGGCCCCCAGTGATTGCTGAGATCCATTCCCAGGCTCCCGGGCAGTGTGGCCTGTGGGTGACAGGTGGGTGATATGCCTTGGGGAGATGTATGAATCCACACACTCACACACAATCACACGGTGTGGGCAGAGCCTGTTGATGACTGTGGTATGTATTTTTTAGATTCTTCACTTAAGAGTGTTTTTGTCCCTCCCTCCCAACCTCAGGCTTTATTCTGTTACTCACTATATCCCGCTCCATATGCCAAGCCCCAGACACCTCCGTTTCCTGCAGATGACATGAGCAGAAACTCTGTTGTCATCTATTGGTTTTATGACTTAAAATCCACTTTATTTTGCTTGGCTGGCAGTATCAAGAACAGACATAATTAAGAAGACAAGGAGAATTCAGTAGCCATTCACTATTGTTAGAGCTTGGCTTCTGTGTCTCCTACTTGAAGGGGATGCATAGATCCATTCGCAGAAAACCTTAATTTTCCAGTTTCTTCGTGGAAGAAAAGGATGGAGCTGTGATGTAGGAGGGTCATCTGTCTATGTGTTACTTTCATTGGTTAATAAAGATACTGCCTTGGCNAGTGTTTAAATGAATACAATTTGTGTGTTGTTATTTCGGGTGTAAAGCTAGCGGCACGGGATCCAGGGGGGACGAAAAGCAGGCCTGCTTGCCTCATCACTACAGAGCTGTGTCCTGCACTGCCTTTGGGAACTGAGTGTCCCTGGATACCTTTTAATAAAGAACTGTAAACCCACAACATGACCTTTTCTTCCTGCCCATCTCTACTTCCAGGATCCCATGATCACACATCCTACTTTCATTTGGAAAGGATTCCAGAGACCCAGAAAAGAAAAGGCTAATTCGGGAGTTTACTTGGTATTGTCTAGTTTTGTTTTCCCCAGGGTGTGATCTTTCGAGAATAGACAAATAAATGTGCAACATGTCGGAATCCTTGTGCTCCACTCAAACTGTTCCCTTTAGTGGCCTGCTCATGACAGAGCCTTGGAGAGGGATTGCACTTGAGCAAGTTTCAAATGTCATAGAATCTGAAAAGAGTCAGAAGGAGACTCAAAGAGAAGAGTACGTTGAAACAAGGATGCAATTATCTCCAATGAAAAGCAGTTACGTGATAAACTTAGTGTCCAGCTCACCACTGCCCCGGGACATACTGGAAAGCTCAGCAGTTCGTTCCAATCACATGTTCCGTCCAAGTGACAAAGCGTTTAAAGAGAGCATGCTATGGTCTCTAGTTATAAAGTGTTCCTTTTTGCATTGTTCAGTTCCTGATTTGAAATAGTATAGGGTGGGGGGAGGGATGTGTCAACGGAAACGGATGCACTGGCAAATAAGGGTTCTTAAAGGAGAAAATGATGAGTTTTCTTTTCTAGTAGGCCCTGCTGGGGAGAATTATGCAACTTCCCACCATGAAAACTTTTGTAATTGTGAATTCTGCTACCTTTTAAGGAGAAAATACCACCAGCCTGCAACTTGAGATCTTTTATGAGAACCAGGCATGGACTTTTCCTCCGCTCACATCTGTCTTCATTTGCAAGTGTGTGCTGCAGATTTCGTGCTGGTGAGCTACAGCTAAATGCTAGAAGACGATCTGCTTAGATCAAGCAAATGTGTGTGTGTGTGTGTGTGTGTGTGTGTGTGTCCTAAGGCCATGCACATATTTTGAATATGACATGAAGGGGGATTTGCTTTGGGCTCCGTGGTCTGTATTCTTGGTGACCACTGTCCTTAAGAAAAGAAAATATCAGTCCATGAAAGTTTATCATTGCAAGTGGAGGTTTGGAGTCTATTTTCATCAGTCCAAGCAGAAGATAGGGTTTCAAGTGACATCTTTAGACATTTTCACCGTAGTTCCAATTTTGTGTAGCTCTGTAGACCATTGATTCTCTGTAGCTTGATAAAAAATTTGAAAAGTGTGTGAATTAAGCTTTTTGTTTTTTAGCTCCTTTCATGTAGGAGATTAGTATCATGGACCCATAAACTTTGATCTTATGATAATATAATCATGATCTCAAATAAGTTCTTATAATCACTTCCTTGACTTCTTTCAGATAGTCTTGCTTTTTCATTTTAGATGTTCAGCAGTGGCTGTTTGTCAACATTAACCACATTTTATGGGCTGAAGTATCAGTTTTCCAATAGGAAGGCAGGCTAATGAGGATGGCACATCCTTGTAACCTTAGCACTTGGGGGTGAAGCCGTGGGACTAGGAGGTCAAGGACATCCTCAGCTACACAGTGTATTTGAGTTCATCTTGAGCCACATGAGACCATGCATACAAAGAGAAAAAAATCCTGAAACACAAGATTAATTCAAGACAGTTTCAGAGTGTAAAACATAAATTCATCTTTGATGAGTATTACATAAAATTTATTCCTTATGGTCCATTTTTGTCAAATTAGACCATATTTTTCAAGCTAACCATTAGATTTAAAAGTAAACATATGAGTCTATAATAAATCAGTTACATTTTGAATATCTAGTGACCTAATTACAGATATGTATGAATTGAACGAATGCTTCTTTTGTGGTATATTAGGTTAGTGGGCCTCTGGCTATTCATAACAAAGACCATTCCAAAGGAAATGTAAATTTTTGTACTATAGAAAGAAAATGCTGTGTAAAATATAAATGCCAGTGCCATTTGATTTTCAATATTCTGATTGTGCTTATAATATTTTAATGATGTTAATATGGTTAAACATGCTTGAATACAATTTGAGTACCTTAAATATTTTTTTTTATTTTTCATGGTACCTTATCAATCTGGAAATCTAAGAAACTTCTGAAAATATTTATAAAAATGTAACAGCTATAAGAAAATAATATATTTATCCCAAAGCGGATAAATTTTGTCCTTCCTTCCTCTTCTGTTATCTTTCAAAATTGACCTAACCTGCCTCTAGGTGGCTTTGAGAATTGTGGGGAACTAATTTTCCTAATGGGAATCAGTTAATTCTTCTGTTACCAAGATTGTAGAGGTTTTTATGACCATTACTTCTTTGATTCCAAAAAACCTCCACCTAAATTGAAACCAGTGCAGGTGGACCTAAAAGTGGCAGAGAATACCAAGCCCGTAGCTCTGTTTATTTGAGTGGATTTTAGAGTCTCCTTTCATAACACTGTATGGATGACCTCTCGTTCCATTCCCATTTCTTCACTGCTCTGTGCTTTTGCAGGTGGCAAACATTAAGACAAAAGCAGACAAAAATCCCAAGATTGGGAATGCCAGGTTTTGGAGGGATGAATTCTGGACAAATACTTTTTCATCTGTAAATTTAGTTTTTGAGAGTTTTTTCCTTCCACATTTCAGAATCTGTTATTTTTCTTATATATCACACCACACTATTATTTGGTCACACTATTAGTTTATGATTATAGGTAATATGTATTTAGTGTCTTAATGTGTCTGGTTGAAAATTTAATCTTCAGGAAGCCTTAGGAAGTAGATACTATCACTGTCACTACTGATTAGGAAACCTAGGCTTGTACTGCTTAAATATTGCTTAATTTCACTTAATTAATTAGTGATGAGGTCAGATTCATCCTATTTCCTGAAACTGCTGTCTGTTTCCTATTAATCACTGTCTTTTAGCAGTGATCTGTCCTAGATAATAATGTGAGCAATGGCTTAGAAATCAGACCAAGATTTAATGGCTTTCATTATTGGATCAGTTCCTGTTAAACTTTCTGAATGTGTGCTTTTATCATTATTTGCTGCACTATTAATGACTTGATTCTTTTTCTTAAAAGGATGTTGAAAGCAAAAGTAATTCTGTGGAATTTTGATGCTACCCAAAGGTCTCTTAGAAAATCTTCAGCTGGGAAATTGTGCTTATAATCTTTTGGCTTCTTTCCTTTAATAGGAAGCTGGTAAGTTAAACAAGTTACCTATAGATGTTCTAAAATGTAACACTCCAAAATAATGTATTTGCTCATAGTCTGCCTAGTCTCTAGTCTCTGACTGAACATGAGGCAAAAAGAAAGAGCTCAGTAAATAATTCTCAATGAATGGATTAGTCAAGGAAGCAACTTTTGGTGTGCATCTGAGCAGTTTTGGCACTAGGAAGCCTAAACTCTTGAGTAAACTTAAACCAGGTATCACTCATTGAATGCTTAGGAATCTACTACACGGAAGTATCCATAGCAACAACCACAAGCCCTTGATGGACAGTCCTCACATTGTCCTATCATCACTCCACTTAGATGCCTTTCATTTATTGATCGTATCCACCTTTCTTAGTCTGCCAAGAGGATCCCTTCAACGCCAACAGTCCTTCCCAAAGCAGTGGCAACACTCAAAATATTTATCAGTTGGCACAGCGTGAGCGGAAACTGGTCAGAGAAGTGGTTCTGGCTGGAAGAGAAAGCTATGCAGCTGTCCTGTGGCTTACTAACTGAAAACTCAGCGCTTCCATCAGGCGCTGGAATCTTATAACTCCTGACCATCCAGAGGCCTCTAGCAGGTTTCTCTTGTTTGCTGGTGTAGGAACTAACCCATGGCCGTATTTTGTTGTTTGCTTGTGTGTTTAAGAACAACTCCTGGGAAGTTTGTCAAATTCTGTGCAAACAAAGTGATTTTAGTGATTCTCCAAGGTAAGCCAGAGTTCATGCAGCTGCGGAGTCTCCCCTGATCACAGTGACCCACCCCACCCAGAACTTTCCCCAGGAAGGGAATCTTTTCGGTGTGGCCATCTGGATAGTGTTATGCTAATTAGGGTGTCAGGAAAAAGCAAGGTGCCAATGTTTCCACCCAGCATGGGTCCACTACCCTTTAGCCACATTAACCCTCTTCCTTTTATGCCTTTCTTTCTTTTATCTACAGGGAATGAATACTTGATGTTTCTAATGACATGAAAAATTAAAATTGAAATCTATTCTTCTTTTCTTTGAATAATGTACATGTCTGCAATATCAACCTTCTCTATGCAGTTAAGGAGAGGTGGGGGCTGGGTTAAAATAATAATGATGATGATAAAAACCCTTTCCACTTCCAGACTATTGTACATATCGGGAAGCTTCAGCTTTGGCTTGGACGCAACAAGGTACAAACACCAGCCCCTCACATAACCAGCAACTTTCCCATGTTTGATTTTCAGTAAATCTTACCTAGATATTTCCATATTTTATATGTTTGTACACTGAAAGGCTTTGATTATTAAAGAGGGATCATGAGTGTGTAACTAGGAAGTCACAGTCAAAAGTAAATGGGCCACTGGGGCTTTCGAACTTTTCACAGGGCTTCTCATATAATCTCTCTAAAGCCTTGGGGAAAAGATACTTTTATTCTGTTTTACAACTTAGAGAAGTGATGAGAACTTTTATTGCTGCCAAATTCATTAACACATTGACATTTTTATCTCCAATTCTACTCCTCTGCTATAAAAAATGAAGAGAAATAAAAAGTAGCACACGGCAAAAATCATGATATTCTGTGACTAAGGAAGAAGATCTCAGCTTAAATCTTCAGCACCATATAAAAGCTGGGCATAGCTGGTGTGCCTGTAGCCTCAGCATGACGGAGCAGAGACAAGATGATGCCAGGTGCTCTCTGGCCACCCAGCAAGAAGAAAAAAAAAAACAAACTTTAGATCCAGTGATAGGTGTTGGGCTCTGTCTTCCCTCCCCCGACTGTTTCTCACATCACTTAAGAAACACAGGGTGATGCATTTAGGATGATCTTCCATATTCTAAAGCATATTGGTGTAGAATCTAATGCATTGTGCATGAACAGAAAGCAAGGGAGTAATTTTAGTAGCAAAAGATTTCCTCAGATACACCGAGACTACAAGCACCTGTTTGGGTTTCTGCAGATAGATGTTAAGGACACATAAAGACTTTTTTATTTTTTCAGTTGCCTTATGTTCCTTTGATCTCATGATCACAAAATGACTGTGACAGCTCCAGCCATCACATTCTCATTTTAGACAGAAAGAATACAGCAAGTGTAAAGAACCAATTTTCTTCTCACAAGTCGTTGCTGTTTGCCTTTGACAAGAATCCTGAGTCTCATTGACTCACGCTATTTTACAAGGCAACTGCCTAGCAGTAACCTAGAAGACTTTTGTTTTCAGCATTTGTAAAGAGGAAGGAGTTGGTAATAGGCTCAACACAGCCATCAAGCTTGCTTTTGACGGACACATAGGCAGCTCCTGATGGATCTAGCATTCCCGCTTGGACCACACAGGTTGGAGGGCTAATATGAGTCACAAGATGTCTCCCAGAGTGTTTGTCTCTCTGACCTCTTCCACATGCTCTTCAAGAACTGTAGAAACCTCCGTCACCCCACTGAATAGTTCTGCAATTCCTCGAGAATGAGCTTAGAAAGTCCACTCTGAAACACAGACCATGCACAACCCTACCCTGCCCCCGACCCGACCCCTGCTTCTCCCTGCACTGGCTATGTACTCTAACCAGAGGTCGAGCTATTAGGTGTGAGCTGAGCTCAGCCGCTGTTAGCACCAGAGTCCTGTTGCTCCCCTGCCTTTGCCATTGGTGGACTGGGTCCCATAAGGTAGTTGGTGTCTTCAGGATACAAACTCACAGTCCAGTGAATGAGGGTTCTACAGTGTTCTCCCAAGGTCAGGTGGCCAAGACACACCACGCGTGGGGCAGCACCTTCCCTCACCTGCCAGCTCCAAAGGGTGTCTCTTCCGCCTTGGCACACTCCTTATTTGTAGAGTCTGCACTGAACTTATTCTTTTCTTCTCTAGTGTTATCCAGTCCAAACACATCTCAAGGGAATTTAATTACAATGAACTAGGGGATCACACCTGAGCCCCACCCCATCAGAGTTGATACTCTTCCATTCTTGGAAATTTTTGTTGGACCAATCTTCTACCCTTTGGGTTTTCTTCAGAGATTATTTTTTTTAATCATAGAAAAATCCTCACAAGTCTCCAAAACTTTGCATAGATGACTCACACCCCATGATGCAATGGGTCCACGATACAGACAATCTGTCATGGTCATACGTGCAAAGTTTAGTGCACCATCTTCATTTCTCCTCCGTACATGGCCATTTCAACTGGTTTAAGGATTCAGATTCCAGGTCATGAGGTTTGCCTGGCAAGCGCTATTAACCACTCAGCCATCTTTTTTAACTCCCTGTCTTAATTTTTTAGATCTTACTTCAGGACAGCAGACAGGGGTCATACTAGGGAGTGTTTGTGACC
>LOEQ01004118.1:75647-93996 GCA_001685075.1 Bramus lutescens | reverse complement strand
AAAAAAAAAACCCTGCAAACTTGTTTTTCCTCATGTCCCTAAAACTGGATTTTAGGTTCAAGTCTGAATTTCCATTCGGTATGGGAAAAAGAGTGCTAACACTGTGAATCATGGTCTGGGGGGTCAGGGGTGAGAAAAGGGGGGGATTCACGGCATAGTTGTTCTCAAATGCCTACATGTAAAGGAAGTAGAAAATAGCTGGAATTATCCATGCAGAACAATAAGTGCCTTGAGCTAATATCAAATCCAGGAATGAAAGTATGAGGTTAAAATTACACAAAAGGAGCAAGCTGAACACAATTTGGACAATGAGAAGAAGAAGCAGAGGACTCAGAAGGGCCCCACCTCTGTGCGTAAACTAGATTTTTATATTTCCTGGAAAAAGGGAAGTTACTTAGAAAGACTCTGTGCCTAGAATGAGAACAGGTGGGACAATAGCTTTCAAGTAACCATGAGAGTAAATACTCTTTGAAAAGCTAAGCATCTAGTTTCCCGCATGAAATCACATTCAGAAATATCAAAGCACTATGGGATCTGGCAATCTAGGTTAATAATGAGGTTTGTGGGGATGTAGCTTTGTGGTTATGTTTTAAAAACAGCTCTTCGGGGGGTTGGAAAGAAGCCTCAGCAATTAAGAGTATTTGCTGCTTTTCTAGAGGACCAAGACTTGGTTCTTAGCACTCACATTGGGTGAATCACAACCTCCTGCAATTCCAGCTCCAGCGGCTCCAATTGCCGTTTTCTGGCCACTGTAGGCACCCATATATGTATGCACATAGTTAAACACACATATGCATAAAATAAAAATAAATATCCTGTTTCACATCATAACATTCATTAAATAACTAAATAAAAAATTCTCCAGATCTTACCACAAGTACTGTTGGAGGTCCATTGAGACATAGTGATATCTATTAAGTGGGTCCCCAAGTCTAGGTAGGAGATAAGACTCTAGTAAAGAGTCATGACTTTGTTCCTCTTCCACCTGACATAAATGATTTCTTCTAAGAAATAACTTCTCTCTTTGGGACATATCACTCACTGGGTTGCTAACAGGGACTGGAACTTTGAAATAGATAATTCACTTCAGATGGGTATGCTATTTATTTCCACAAAGTAGTCATATTTTTTTCTTTATTCTATTGGGTCAAATCCTTATTAATAAAATGTGTGCTACTGGAAAGAAAACAAAACACCTTCATTACTTAATCTATGAACAGTCATTTCTAGTTGGCTTGTATAAATGTCATGAAAAGTAGGGAAAAATATAATTCATGAGAAAAATGCATTTTTATGCTTACTGTTCTATAGCCAAATTAAGTATTATGGTTGGAAATTTAGGGTGGAGGCTCACTTTGGAAAAAAGGGATCAGACACTCCAGTTTGCTTTCATCATCAAAGGCTTTTTAAGAGCTCGGATGGATCATGAGCCCTTCACACATGTTAGCTGGGGGATAATCTTACTCTGAGAAGATAGAATGGAATTTATTAAGACACTGTTGGGATTTCTACGCTTGGCTAGAAATGCTTTTCATATCTTTTTTCTAAATATCCAATTTTGAGGTGGTCAAAATATGTTGGAAAAATACGTCATCCACACCAGAAACAGTGCTGTCTTGACTTTCTCTGAATGATAGTGGAGTCATGATAGGTCTCCTTGTACTTTCCAAAGCTTTCTATAAAAGAGTCCTTAATCTCTGGAATTTAACAGAGAAAAGAAAAGAAAGAAAGAAAAGAAAGATCTGTTTTTAAGAGATTTTTAGAAACTGTCATTCAACTAATTTCTCTTAGCTTTGTCATAAGGGCACTGCTGTTCAAGCCACCACTATTTAGGATCTGCTCTTAGAAAATGATAGAGATGGCCCTTTTGGAAAATTGGACTTGGCTAAAAATTCCGGAAAGGGGAAGAAAGCAAATTAAATATATATACATATATTTTCATATGTTTCAATGGATGTGTCAGAAGCAAAATTTATATTTTTGCTTTTAAATTTGAAAGATTTAGCATCCTGATTGAGGTTAAAACCAGACACTCAAAGTGGCACTCATTTTTTTCTCTGGGGTCTCAGCATCCTATGGACTGTGTAGATGGAAGTTTCTGTCCCCCTTGGTCCCTCAGCCGTTCAGTTCCAAATAAACACAAAGGGGCTTCTATTAATTATGTACTATTTGGCACTTTGCTCAGGTTAAGTACTAACTGGCTCTTATAACTTAAAATAACATATAATTCTTATCTATGTTTAGCCACATGGCTTGGTACCTTTTCCAGTGAGGCATTCTCATCTTGCTTCCTCTGCATCTGACTGGTGACTGAATCGCTGCCTTTCCTCTTCCCAGCATTCTTCTAGTCTGGTCACTCCAACTATACTCCTTGCCTGGCTATTGGCCATTCAGTTAAACCAAAACAAGTTACAAAAGTTTACAGTG
The DNA here is from genome assembly GCA_001685075.1 of Bramus lutescens. Classification (NCBI taxonomy): domain Eukaryota; kingdom Metazoa; phylum Chordata; class Mammalia; order Rodentia; family Cricetidae; genus Bramus; species Bramus lutescens. The sequence goes on along the minus strand of LOEQ01004118.1, from coordinate 91,569 downwards.
TACAAGAGCGTTATCCCACAGTAGGGTTGAATGTCACTCATACTATTATATAATAGAGTATGAATAGTAATGACACATGGCTATTTATATGTGTAACCTATGGTGACAGAATTTTAGATTGGTCCCCAAGAAATAACGTACAGTTTAAGTGGATGGTTTACACTTAAGTTGATGGTTTTCAATAATGGCACTTTATTTAGAAGGTCACAGGGAGTTTTCTCTTATGCATTCAGGAAAAAGTTACTTTTTTACTCTTCATATTCAACCTTTAGACACTCACAGACTACATTCCAGCTCTTTTAAGGACAATGTAATAAGAAGTCAATTAATGACTCACTGCTACTTTACACTACAGAAATTTTTCTTTGGAGTGGAGGAAACACTAAGTGACTAAAGCCCTCTTGTCCAAGTATGAGAACCATAGTTCAGATCCTTATCATCTGTATAATTGCCATGTAAGCATGGTGCCACCCCACCAGTAGATAGCAGAAATGGAGACCAGAAATGTTATGGTAAGCTGACTAGCTGGAATGGCCAAATTTGGTTTAGCTCTGGGTTCAAGTGAGAGATCTTGCTTCACTATATACAGTGGATCGCAACTCAAAGAAGATACTCAGTGTCCATCTTTGGCTTGTACATGCGTGCGCACACATAGGCACTAATACACATATGAAAACATTCATAAAAGCATAGGTGCCACACACATATGCATCTAAAAGAAGAAAAATCACATCACTGTGCATCTGTGGTCAAATCGACTCACTTCACACACATACATTGAAACCACTCAGATGTGCAGTAGTATCCCATGCTATATTTCATCAGCAATGTTTTCCTTGTCATGTGTAATGCAGACAATCTCTGAGCGGAGTCTGGTCTCCCATTTGCTTCCATGCCCACAATTGATTTTTGACCAAGTGTTTATCACTACACTCCTCAAAAATGAAAAAAAAAATACCTGAAAGCTGCCTTGATACATCTTTCATTTATGATTAAAAATGATTGTGTTTGAGGTTAAATTAGGGTTTGCTATGAGATAAAAACACATTCTTTTTCCACACGAGAAGGAAATGTGTAAGGAAAACTTAGACACCAATGTATTCAGCAAATTTCATGCGTGGCTTGCAAAATTGTACCTGAGATTTTTGGCAGCTAAATATGATCATATTTGTACCAGGAGAACTCTCATTGTCAAAAGTAATGTAATACAAGTATTTTAGTTCCCAGTGAGAGGAGAATAAATAAGACAAGCACTGCCTGTGAATTCCGGCCACCAAGACTGGATGTAACAGATTTGAATGAGGAAATAGGATTTGGTGTCAAGCCTAATACAACGAAGAGCTGTTTATTAATGGGCAAGAGGAAGAGGTGGGTCGAGAATATGCTGTCTTCCCCGATGAGAGAATATTTTTGACTCGGGAGAAAAATAATATTCACAGTTTCTCTTTGGAGTCACTATTGTTCCTGGACTCCATCTCATTTGAGCCTCACAGGGTCATCTGGGCCTCTGTCATCCCTAATTCTCTGCACTTCAGTGAATCATACTTCAAGCTGCCAGGATGACCACCCAGAAAGTCCTGTTTATGTAGGACTTGGCTTGTGCATTGCTGTTCATCTGAAGAACTGAGCATCTGCATCGGGACTTCCACAATGTTCTCCACCTTCTTTCCATCCATTGATGGGAATGTGATTGTCCATATGGCTCAGTTACCAAATGTTGGCTCTCCTGTTGGACTTCTCTTCTTGTCATTGCACGCACTGGATTTTTGGCACAATGGGGACACATGCTCCCTTGCTCCAGAATAATGTTTGTATAAAAACAAACAAAACAGAGAAAACGTAGACTGCTACATTTAACTTCTGACTTGTTAGTGTGACAAATCATATTCGTCCTTATTTAATTTGAAATATATTGTACTAAGAATTACTTTATGATCGACTTTCGTATTTACTGTGTATGTATTTACTTTATATATCTTCAAAATGTCCCAAATGCAAATTGTTTTTTTTTTGAACCTTAATAAAGAATAGGGGTTTATTAGAGGACAAGAAGATTCAGGAAAAAGTTTTAAAGCAATTTCATCTCTTTTGACTAGAAAATCATTAGAAAACCAAGATGAGGTCCTTTGTTTAAAGCAATAATAATGGCAGTTGAGCACTTTGGAGAGTTGGAGGGTAGCTTATTTATATTATAAATATAATATTATAAATATAAATATAAATATTATAAAATATTTGCCTCACATCCATGGTGTACCGAATGCAATACTTAGAAGCCATGTAAAAGGTGGCTGAGATGTCTCAGTGGGTAAAAACACTTGTCCTGTGTTGTTTCTCCAGTTTGAAAATTCTCTGCAGAAGGTCTTAGAATTCTCATGAGAGTCAGGGACTAAATGTTAATTCAAAGTCTGGGAGAATGGAAATTTGCAAGATTCTGCATGGCCTCTCTCCAGAAGTAAACAAGGGCATAAGCAATGGCTGGGGGAGGAGACTCTGGCTGGCTGAAGGGGGAGCTTCAGACTTTCTGTGGTTGCAGGGACAGACCGAGGCTTTCAGCTTCTATACATCCTCACCTATGTTGAGATGGGCTTTTTAGCAATGCAGCTAACTTTCTTTTGAGTTACCACTGCTCTTTGTAAGTAACTCCTCTCCCATACTCATGTTAGTAGCCCCAGTAAGAACTCATTAGTTCACAAAATTTGACACTGGTGTAACTATTACTTTGTTCCATCATGGATTATTTTTCTTGAGTGAAATGTCACATGTTTCTATTCACTTTTCTACGTGTTTCATGCTTAAAGTCTGTCACACAACGCTAAACAAGCTTGATGACCCAAGTTCAAACCAAGAAACCCATGGTGGAAGGAAAGAACTGACCTTCAAAAGTTGTCCTCTGACCTCCACACACATGCCATGATACAAGTGTTTCTACATTCATAATACATATCACACACATACACATCACACATATATCACATACACACATCATAAATAAACACTAATTATTATTATTGTTGTTAAAATACTAGCAAAAATAAAAAAATCCTTGTAAAATTATCGGTGTAGTGGTATATGCTTTAATCCCAAGGCTTAGAAGGTAGGGACAGAAAAAACCATAAGGTTCAGTTGTCAAGTCATTGTGGTCTGCTTGGTTAGCTTCAGGCCAATGAGGGACCCTAAGTCAACATTCCTGAAAATGAGATCTAAAGTTTCTCTAGCCCCCACCTGCATGCACATACATGTGCTCATGCACCTGCACACACATATATATCCCCACATGCACACACACACACACACACACACACACATAAATGAATTTTTAAAGACTTAGAAAAATTGTGGAAGATAATTGTGATGAGCAATATTGAGATTTTTGAATGTCCATTTACTGAAATGCAATAGCCTTGGAGATCGTGTGGTCCTATCCTGCGACCTTTGAATCAACTTTTTTTTACAGTGTTTTACAAATAGGAACTGATAGAAAATTGGAAGAAATAGAAGTAGTTTTGTCCATAAAATATAAATTGTTTCCCTCAGCTATATCATCTCAGAACACTCTTGTATGTTTTGTAGCTATTTATAAATTAATTTCACAAATGAATTGAGTCCTTGAGTCCTTCAGTCTGTTATCACACCTTTCTGGTTCCCTCATTCATTAATACCTTCAAAAAATCACAGGACCATGTGCATTCTATATGCATGTATGAAGTCATGAAAAATTATTCTCAACATTGTCCTTGAGCTTATGTGACAGCCCCTACCCCATCTCCAAAAATAGAAACAGCTTAGACTGAACGTCGTCAAAGAGAATGCTTAAAAATTGTGATAAGGATGCTGAAGTATAGCTGTCCACAATTAATGGCTTCTGGAGGCACTGCAGGCGAAAAAGTCCTGGGAGTTTGACCATGCTCCAGTGAGTATATGGGATCAATACAAATTGAACTTGTTCTTTTTTTCTTTCTTATTTTTTTTCTTTTCTGGTAGGGGGGTGTCACTAGATTTGGGAGGCAGACCTGGAAGGACTGGGAAGTGAGTGTATTTGGGGAGCATAATGTGAAATTCCCAAATAACCATTAAAGATATTATGTTGGAAAAAACAACCTTTAATGGGCAAGTTTTCAATTAATTTTCTGTCACTGATATTATTAGTATAGTATAGTTATTAGTATAGCTGTTTTGACAAGTTCAAGCTAAAGATCAAGATAAACATCACCTCAGTAAAGACAGGAAGAAGGGATGTCATAGCCACAATTATCAAAAACCACCTTGTGAGACAGAGATAACAAAGTGCCTAGAATATAGAAAATTCAAGGTACCATGAGAGAGGATAGAGTAGAAAAAATCATGATATTGTCTTTACTTCAACATATTCATGTAAGTTTGATATTCATTTTAAACTTAAATGAATTTGAAATTTGAATTTATCTGAACTTTCGCTATCCAGTTTCTTGGGCAGGGTTGAAATAATATTCCATTTTATATGCCTACTTACAGCATTACCCTTACATTTGTCCATAGAGATGTGTGAGGCCTCCGACTCTCATCCAGATCTGGGTAAAACAATGCTGTGTGACTTGGATGATAGGTCATTTATGATATTCTTTTAGGACTAATGCTCTGGAAACAGAATCACCATGTTCTGAAGAGACCAGAGAAAATTATGGAGAAGGGTCCTCAGAGGAGTGAGTGGCCCAATAGGTTAGACCCCTTGCCACTAATCCAAATGACTTGAGTTCAACCCCAGAATACAATGGAGGAAAGAACTGAATTCCACAAATTGTCCTCTGACTTCTATGCAGGTTTCTTGAGATATATGCATATAAATATGCACCCAGAAAATTAGTAAGAAAACATAACTTCAAAAAAATTTAAAGAAAGAACACACAACCTCACATGGGTTGCCAGCTCCCACCGCCCTCTTCTCTACAATATGGATCAACCGTCTTGGGTAGTTTCATGGCTCCTCAGTCGAATTGTCTCAAGCAGTGCTGCATGGACTGGAGAAGCAAGCTTGTCCTACTGAAGCATGCACAAATGGCTGCACATCTGTGCACTAAATAAGTGGCTATTGGGTTCCAATAGAGTGCTTTCAAGTGGTTTGTATTGGTAGACAACCAGAATTTCTTATTCAAACAGATGATATGTGAAGATTAGGATTTTGAATATTTCTAAAAAAATTCAAACTACATAATAAAGAAATTTTAGGAAATGATTATACTTTATTGTTTGTCTATGAGATACGAAAATGTGGAGAAAATAAGAAGACCATGTTTTCTCTGGGCTTATTTGAAATTTTGAAGATGTGTTTTGTATCTAATCATACAGCAATTTCAGAACAAATTCAAAGGGCTTGCTTGTAATCAACTCTGCTGTTCGTGAACGAGAATTCAGATGGAAAATCCTGCATGTGTTTTTATGTGGGAGTGTATCCTCTGAGGGTTTATGTTGCTTACTACTGTGTGTGTTTTGGCTCTTCTGAGTCTTCCCGGTTCAGGATATAGACACTAGCATTGTTTTGAGACCCTCAAGTTCACATCCAGCAGATTTCTTTATCTCCTTCCAATATCACTCCCAGGGTAATCACTTTTTCCTTTCCTAAATTCAGGATAGCTTTGCCAGATCCTATGAATTTTCTCAATTCTCTGTATGCCTTTCCAGCATTACTTCTCTATGGAGTACAGGCATACTACTCATAGAAGCATATAATTTATAATATAATGATTTCATTTGTATTGGTGTGATACTGGAATTTCACCCAGGGCCATGTGCATCCTTGACTTAGCTACATTCCCATGTCGTTGTAATCAATAAAGCTTACCACTGAATGGAATGAAGAATATTCACTTAATTGTGTAACCATTACCAAAACTGGAATGTCTGCAGCCATTAAATAAATCTATCATGTTTATTTTGCTTTCTAACTCTGTGCACTGCCCTATTATATATACCTCATGTGTCTCTACCCTGTTTGCTTCAGCATAATGCTGTCTAGGTTTATTTCTGTTGTAGCATATTCAAGAATTCTCTAATTTTCAGCTTAATAATATAGCATTTTCTTAAATGCCACATTTTGTTCTTTCATTCATCCACCAATGATCATTTAAGTTGTTTTCATGCTTTTGTTGGTTGTGAATGATTCACTCAAAACTGATCTATGAATATTTGTTTGAAACTCTGCTGTCTTCTCTTTCCAGTGCCCACAAGTAGAACTACTGCATCAGGTAGTCATGTGGCTTTAATCTCCAGTTAAATTTTCAAGTATGCACCATACTTGAGAGGTGGTACTTCAAAGGATGAGCACCCATCTTATACATGGATCATTTGGTGGCAAAACATCTGTGCCTTTTATTGTATTCTAATGACAACAATCTGTCAGTACTAATAGAATGCAAAATATGACCCTAGGACAATTTTGAGATATATTGTTTCTCTGCCTTACCTGATATCCTACCTCTACCATACATCCTACTTCTACCTTAATTTCTGAACATACTTCTGAATGAAATTTTTATTAAAAAGAAAACAGAAAAGAACCAAAGCTAAAACAAAATACTTGATCTAAGCAATAAGACAAAAACTTCTCTATGCCAGAGTCTATTTTCTGTCATTATCACAACATGTTTAGGTTTCCTAAAACATAATGAATTATAATGTGTTGTTTGGTGTGGTATTATATTGCTGGTGCATGTGTGTTTAGAAATATCTTTGTATTGTTGCCTAGCCATGTTAACAATAATGTACTTCCTTAAATGTTGTGGAATATTCCTTTACAATGTGTGAGGATGTGTCACTGTGACTGGTTTAAAAAATTAGGCAAGATTTTGGGGACAGAGAATGTTCAGAAAGAATGATCAGAAATGGGTTAATTTAAGTTATAGGAACTAGTTAATAACAAGCCTAAGCTATTGGCCAAGGTTTCCTAATTAGTAAGAAGTTTCTGTGTTATTGATTTGGGAGCTGGCTGGTGGGACAGAGTAAGACTTGTTATACTTATAAACAAAATTATTATTTTTATGAAGTGTTCACATTCATCAATTTCTAGTTTCTAACTACTTCAGACTTAGTTTGGGCTTGAAATTGGGTTGAAATATTGGAGAACACAAATTCGTCACAACTTATATTTTCCTTAGAGATTTTTGATGATTTGACTATAGAGTAGCCCCTACAAACTTGTGTATAGTTCCCAGCATATGGTGCAATTGAGAGGAGACTGCATCACAAGGCTCTAGCTTAATCAGTGGACTAAGACAGTCATGGCATATTAGAAGTGGGTCCTAGTGTGACAATGTCAGTTACTGTGGAATGCCTTTAGCAGTCTCCACTTCCCTGTACATCCCCATATGCTCAGTTTGCTCCATCATGATCCAAGCCATCATGTTTCTTTACTCTCCACAGTCCCAGGATCAATGCAACCAAATGACCACAGACTAAAATCTCTGATACTTGTGAACCAAAACAGCTCTTTCCTCTATTAACTTTCTTTCCTTCCTCTAGTAAGTTCTTTCTTGTGGGTAGTTTTTTTTTTCTTACAAGCACAAAGGGCCTGCAGCAGGATTTATTTAATATTCTACTGTGTCGCCTGTCAGTTTCTAGAGCACTGAGAAGTCAGTGTTCAGCGAATGTAGTCTTAAAAGCCTGCACTGAGATCTACTTCCTTTCTGCTGTCACAGCATGCTCCCTCTGCCCCTTGGCTTTCATGGAGTCCTTATTGCTCACAGTTGTCATCACTATTTTTGTCTCAAGTCCAAACAGCTTTAACAGACTATTTGTTTTTAACATAGACCCTTTTCTACTTCTAAACTTCTGTACATTTCCAGGAATGTCTTTCCCCACCTAAGTAAACTCCACTCATTGTTTAGAACATAATTCAAATTCTTTTTCTTCTGCAAGCCTTCCCCAAGCTTCTCATTGGGCTTTATTCTCTGAGTGCTCCCCTGGCTGTTTTCATCTGTAATTCACAGTGTTGGGCACAGCATGCGTTGTGCTTTGTTGACCAATGATCTTATCTAGGGCTTAACTTCCTAAGGGAGAATACAAAGATAGAATTAGTCACCCCCCACCTCATCTTTCCCACAAATTAAAGAAAAATCTCTATATAGAGGGATACATTAATAAGTATTTTGAAAAGAAACCTAATTAGTAAAAATATACTAGGATCTTATTCGTTATCTGTTTTTGAACTGTACCTCGGGTTTGTAGTTACTCTATGAATATTCCATATATGATTTTATTTTGCTCATTTGTAGGTTAGAAATAATGCTCTTTTAATTTTAGCAGTGTTGGTAAGACACTATTCTCTAAGCACTGTTTTCCACTTGAATTGACAGTGTTTCATTTGAACACAGTATTTACCAAGCTAAGCTGTCTTCCTGGAAAATCTCCGAACAGTGTTGTCTATAATGCCAGAGAAGGCACCCTCTTTACAACTCATTCTGGCTTTCCTTGTGCAGTGCAAATAAACAAAACCATAAAGTAAAGTACATGGAAAACACGTGAAATAAGGCGTTCCTGCCATTAACCAGTGTAGGACTTCAAAACCCATGTTGACACTGGGGTTTGCTTCTGACCGATTACTACCAATTTCTGTAGATTCTCCCTTTTATCATTCCTCCTTTTCCAGTGGGATTCATATTTAGGACAGTACATTGCAGTATTTGTTGTTTTGCTTAGGTCAGGGACAACGATATAGCACGTCAATACTGCTTTCGTGTCCCAATATGTCAAGCAACGTACTGAGTTGAGTATTTTTAGTCTCTACATCATTGTTGTGATTGGATCCCAGACTGCCAGTGTGCATCTCTGCTCTAGCGTCCACACTCTCCCTGAGTCATTTCACTGGGGAATAAAAGAATTTGGGACCCAAAAGCTGTTCTCATGCGTAAGCTTCAGACTGGATGTTGGTTATCTAGAGTTCTCAGCACCACACCATCTCTTTTTCTCAACTTTTACAAATAATCACTTTAGTTCAACAGAAAAGATATGTTCAAATATTAACAAGTCTTTGAAAGGCAAATTTGTGTGCTTTTGAAGTTGTTGAAACCCATGCATTATTTGAAAGATTTATTATTGTTTGATGTTCAAAGCCGAGCAATTGGAACACTTACCATATAAATCCACTAGAGGTCTCAGTTTGCATGCGTATGCATGTGAGTGGCTTTTTTTTTTTTTTAGGGAAATCTGAGCTGCTGTTACTGTGAGTGCATCTGATAGCGAATCATTGCCAAAAAGAAAAGCCACAGTAGCAACAATATTACCTGTGAATCCATTAGAAGTAATAGTAAATTTCATTTTTAATGTTAAAGTTTTGTTATATAGTTCCTGTTACAATCATATCCATCAATCATGTACAAAAAGATTTATAAAGTTATAGATTTTTTTTACATGAACACAAAGAGATGCCAATGTTGTTCAATGGGAAGTGTATCTGAGTTGTTTTCTGATGAATTTAATTTTTTTTTTATTCTTTGGAAGTTTCAAGCTTTTATGTAAGGCATGTTAATCTTCTTTGGAGATTCACCTCTGGAGAACATTGTGAACTGCCTGTGTCCTATAGAAGCCTTGGCTTTGCACCACGGAAGTCACTGATCTGAAGTGTGTGCTAATTAATTTCTAATTTATACTGAAATGTGAACAAAAGAAAGAGAGAACGTGGTATTTGGTTTAAAGAGCTTAGGCAAGATACACAGAGATACATCTTGGCCATAGTATTCATTATTTTTGAGTTGCTGGGACCCAACAGAAACAACTTGTTTTGGCTCATGGTTTTGACAAGGTTCAGCCCATCAACACAGGGAAGGCATGGAGGTGCACCACAGTTCACAGAAGTGGGGAGTGTGGAGAGCATGTGAATGCTCCTGTGAATGCAGGACCAATGGAAAAACAAGAAGCAGCCTAGAATAATATATAAATAAGAAACCGCCACTCCAAGATCTACTTTCTGTGGCTAGGTTCTAGCTATCTAAGTTCCCAGAACCTTCTACCACCAGCTAGGAACCAAATGGGAGACACTTCATATTGAAACCATAACAACCACCACCATTAACATTGACTAGCTTCAATGTAACAATAACAGAATTCTCCCAGAGTATGTTTATGGGTATTTGTCCAATTTGCTTGCTAAAAATTACTTGATTCTGTTCTTTTAATTCAATACTTCAGAAAAACACTACTTATTTTGGCTGGGATTCACCATTCACAACACTTGCTGTTTTTGCACGTCTTTGGGCACACGGATAATTCAGCTTGAGTAAGGTTTCGTTGGATTGATAATTCACCAGCTTCCAGGCTAAGGCAACGTAGATGGTGTTTAATTAGCGAGAAAACTTTTCGAAGTGGCCAGGCCATTATATTTGTAAGTGGGAATTGGGGTGAGGACAGCAGAATTATCTGGGAAATGATTTCCATGGGCAGAGTAGCCCATGTGTTGTTATCAGTCGCCGTAGCAGTACTTGTCTAATGTGACTGACAGGAGCACAAAGAACAGTTGGCTCACTTTACAATGCTCCTTGAAGGGAGCTCCCCAATTTAAAAAGAAGGAAAAGAACTCAAAATGACTTTTGCAATTTGTCAGCTTTCCAAAGTAGCTTAGGACCATGGATTATTAACTTTGGTAGCAGTTATGACACTGATTTCCTGACCACATGCTTACCTGGGGGCAGTGGTGTTGTCTGGTTGATCCTTTCAGGAAACCTATACATTGGCCAATGAATAAAATGTTTATTGAGTTTCTACTGGGTATTTGCTATCATTCTAGGAATCTGACAGAGAGCAAGAATGGTATGGTTTATTTGAAGGGCCAACGGCCCTCAAGTACTTTTGAATACCTTGTACTTTTTAGTGTTACTTGTGTCATACTCTGAGAAGACAGGAAGTGCAAGCCCAGATTCTGATCCTATTAGTGACTTTGGTGAAAAATTTGAAGCTGAAAATTTTGGGTGTTCCAGAATCAAGTAAGCCACCTGGAAAGGAAAAGTCAGATGAGTGTTTTGATGCTTCTAAAGCTCAGCAGTTGTCCTGCTCCTGGGTTCTTTGTGGTGCGCTTCTTTGCTTTCATTTAAAATGCACAGGGGACCTGATCAGTTCTTAGACCACTTGAAAGAAGAAAATGAAAGTGAAATTATGAACAGAAATAACACAACCCATATGGGGAAAGAGCTACAGACAAAAATCAAAGCTCTCCCATCCATGCCCTTTGTTAACTCTCTCAACTGTACTCCTCAGCCTGTACATTCAGTCCTATTTTCAATTTCTCTCTTTTAAAACTTTCTGTCTCTTTATGATAAAAAAAAAGGGTCTAGGCTATCTTAAACGTCAGCATAGAACCTTCATCCAGCAACTGATGGAAGCAGACACAGAGATCCACAGCGGAGCACGGGGCTGAACTCCCAAAGTCCAGTAGAAGAGAAGGAGGAGCCATAATATATCCAAAGGGGTCAAAACCATGATGGGGACACGTACTGAAACAGCTTGCCTGAGCTAATGGGAGGTCACCATTCTGGCTTGATATCAAGGAAACCTGCATAGGACCAATCTAGACCCTCTGAATGTGGGTGATAGTTATGTTTCTGGGGCAAACTGTGGGGCCACTGGCAGTGAGAACAGGAATTATCCCTACTGCTTATACTGCCTTTTTGAAACCTGTTCTCTTTGGAGAGATACCTTGCTCAGGCTAAATATAGAGGGGAGGGCTTGGTACTGCCTCAAAATAATTAATTGATTAAGGTACTGTGTTTATACAACTCATTTAAAAATGCAATGTATAATTAAGAAACATAGGTTAATAGATAATCATCTATAATAGTCAAACTTGTAGGCATGTTATTCAGATTATATATATATATTTCAGATAGATAGGTATTCTTCAAATCTTTCAGAGACCTTCAGAATATGGAATTTAAAATGTTTTAAGAACTTAGGACTTTTCATGACAATGAGAAACATCTGCTCATGGCAGCTCCAATAACTTCAAGGGGGAGATGGGCATCGAAGAGGCTCGTTATGGAGCTTATTAGCCATTTGGGCAAGAAACTGCTCTTGCCTGGACTGTTTAATGTTATGCTGTATGAACTGGACATGTAGGACCCGCAGAATAATGATTGCTGAACTTGCCTAAAGGTGAGTTGATCCTTCACGGTTCCTGCTTTATGAAAGAGTCTCCCAGACCTTCTTCAGAACACAGAAGAAAGCAACTGATGAACTTTGCCAATACAAGGTATAAGAGATCTTCAAATTTCCTGCTTCATGAAAAAGTCTGCCAGATACTATGGGCTTGCAGGCTGAGAATGGATGCTCCAATGTTATACAAAAGTTTTGTATTTAAAGACTCATTCAGTCATGTACAAAGACTTTAGTTTTTTCTTTGGGTCTTATAGTAGGTATTATGAAACATTAGCCCAATTTACATCCCTACTCACACTACATCCGTTCAGTTGCTAAGCTAGACACAAGTCACTAAAGTTGAAGTCAGTATTTTGTTAGTGATTAAGAATAATGATGCTGAGAATAAAAGGTGAATGTAAAGTTGGAAATGTCAGTAGCTGTGCATCTCATCAGCTTTCTAGCAAACAATTTTCTGAAAGTAACAAAACAGAAATAATTTGGACTTGTAGTCCATTATGTACCACTTAGTTGTCAAAATACAATGATCTACAAGAGGCTAGAGTCCTGGATTTCTCACAAATACCTCTCAGTATTACTGATGAAGGAGGCAAAGATTTCAAAGTTTTAGCTCACCACTCATGTTCTGTCCCAAATGTGTGAGTCAGTTTCTCCTCAATACCTTAAATATGTTTCAAACATCCTTATTTGATATAATTAAAGGAGACAAAAACCCAAAGTGCATGTGTAAGCTGAATCATTTTCCATTTACCTTAACACACTGGGGGTTGGCAAACAAACTCACAGAACAAATATGGCCCATCATTTGTTTTTATAAATAAAGTTTTATTAAAACACAGCCACAGTTAATTATTTACATATCATTATGGCTGCTCTCTTTCCTACAAAAGCACTCACTGTCACATGGTTGTGCCAGGATACAGCCTACAATGCCATAAATACTTACTATCTGGCTCTTTACAGTAATTTGCCAACCACATTAGTAACAACCTTATCACTATAGACACCATCAACTTGTTTTTTATCAGTACTTCTACAGACAGGAAATACAGTTCATTTACTGAAATCTTAAAAACTGTCTCGAAATCCAATATTTGTGTCTCATCAGATTTCTTGCCCAGGAATTAATCCCACTTCAGAAAATAGACATACACATTCAAAAGTGTTCTTTTATTATTTCTAGTTAAGATATATTGTATAAATACTCTATTTTATATGCACTTTTACAAAAGCGATATAACTTAAAGGTTTTATCATTAGAAATAAATGTATAAAAATAAATATGTTATAAGCATTTATTATAAACTATAGTCCTTCTTAGAAGGAACAAACAAACCAATACTTATAAAGTACATAAAATTCATAGTAATGTATTTTACTATATACATATGGAAATAGTCATATTCTCTCAGTAGAAGAGCTGAACAGACATTCACCAGGATACGACTGTTGGACCAGCTGCCAGGAGTGGACCTGCTGCCCCGCAGCAGCCTCCCATGTAGGACAAATGATGTCCATGTTCCCAATCTCATGGGACAGTTTTCTATTCCCCATTCTTACTCTGGCATGACATTGACATGTGTGATATCAATGCCTTTTGTGAGACATGGATTATCTTTAACATTCACAGTCCCCAGGCAGGCTGACCTCAGGAGAAAGCAAGGCAGGAGACAGGTTGCTCATTGTGTTTCCTTGAGTTTTTATGTGCACCTCACACAGTTTGCTGTTTGTTTTTTTCCTTTTAGAATTAATGCAGATTTTATAAATAGGTGAGTTGTTTCTGCCTCAACATGAATTATAGTTAAAAAAAAAAAACTGAGATGGTGTAAGAAGGAACCGTGAACCATTTCGCAGAGGTGAGCCTTTCTCTCCGGCTGAACAATCTAAACATTTCACTCTTGATAGAAATGATGCATCAACATTCTCTGAAACCACAGCAGTCAGAAGCTTCAAATAACGACCTTGCTTGTATGCTTCTCCCTGCCCTCACTGCCAGTGATATAAAGTCAGTCGTGTTTGAAATACAATCTCACCTTTCTTCTGCTTTGCCTTTCCCAACCCCCATGATAGAAAGCATCTAATCAGCACCACACAACTGGGCTTGCAAGATTGCGGCCAGAGTCTGACAACTGTGTCTGCAATCGAGGTAACAAAAGAAATACCTAATCGTGCTACATATGGTCTCAGATGCCAATTGTCCTCATTAACTAGCTCATCAAATTTTAACTGGCAGGATCGTGTCCTGATCTACCCCCTTTGCTATGTGCCCACCCCCCACCACCTCATTGACAGGCCTCACTGGTTACTGGTTTGGGATCCAGCCAGCACTCTTGATCTCAGCGTATCAGCCCTCCCATGCTGCCTTGTTCTCAGAGCTGTCTAACTGCACTGCGCCAGTGTGCAGAAGTCAATGTAATGCTTTGGTTTCTTCAGAGGATCACAGCTCTCATTGGACAACACTCCCCCATCATGGGACAAACACTTTAAGGTTCTCTTCTTATAGCCCTTCCCACAAGTTTTGGAACATGGTGACCAATCCCCCACCTGCCAGTGTGGGCAAGGCAACTCTGCACATGGTCTGGTACTTGCTGGCTTCACTTCCTTGGCACACTCGGAAGCAGGGCGCCCGTTAATGTCCCTGCATTCAACCACTCTTCTCTGCCAACCTGACCCACATGACTTGGAGCATTCCCCCCACTCTGCAATCACCCACTCTGAAAATGTGGGGATAGCATTGAACGATTCCCTCTTCTTCTTCACAAAGTAGGTGTATTTGATTTTGGGTCGGATAGCGTGGCCCACCATGAGAACCTGGATAGTTAGGGGTTCTTTCAGCGGACTGAAGCTGCGGATTCTTTCCAACGCCGCCGAGGAGCCGCTGTATCTTAGGACAGTACCTCTGTAGGTAAGGTCTTGCTCTAGTGTGGACAGAGTAAAGTTTCCATTCAGGATATAGGTGCCATCTGCAGCTCTGATGGCTAGAAAGCTGCCGTTGTTTCTGGACCCCCTTTGATTCCGATGCTTCACTTCAATGTTGGTGGCTCCAGCAGGGATTGTGACAATGTCATGATACCCAGGGCTGTGAACAAAGAAAACAGGTAGATGTCTCTCAATCACTGGTTAATCAGCCACATTGCTTAAAAATATAAAATTCTTTTTTTTCTTGACTTTTTCTTTTTTCTTTCTTTTTTTTTGGGGGGGGGGTGAGGTATTTTTGAGACAGGGTTTCTCTGGCCATTCTGTAACTTGCTTTGTAGACCAGGCTGGCCTCTGAGATCTGTCTGACTCTGCCTCCTGAGTGCTGGGACTAAGGGCATGCACTATCACACCCAGCAAAAATATGTAATTAATTTACATGTGACTTTGCCTAATATGTCTTTCAATCCCTGATTAAACAATTGCTTTGTTTAAAAATATACAATTCTTTTAAATATGATTTTAATTAGTCATACTGAACGGTAAGTCAAAATTAGTATGTGATTTATTTCATATGTTGGTTAAATAGCTTTAGGTTTTTGAGATGAGAGTTCACTTGTAGCTCAGGCTATATTAGAACTCACTAATATAGTCCAGGCTGGTCTAGAACTCATAACAATCATCCTCCCAAACATTGGAATTATATGAAGTATTTTTTTTTCGTGTATGTGTGTGTGTGTGTGTGTGTTCATGTGTTTGTTTTTTTGAGACAGGGTTTCATATAACCCAAGCTGATCTCATAACTCACATATAGGCAAAGATGGCTTAAACATCTGACCCCCTTGTCCCTTCTCTCTCTACCTCGCATATGTTGAGATTACAGGTACCT
>LOEQ01004118.1:45054-57888 GCA_001685075.1 Bramus lutescens | reverse complement strand
TGATGACAACTTATGCTGGAGAGGTTGTGGGGAAAAGGAAACACTTCTGCATTGATCTGGAATGCATCCCTGTTCCTCACTTATGGACAGCTTCTAACACAGTTATATCTACAGAATTGATGTGCAAGAAAGGGAAAAACACTCTTGTTTGAACCTAGATCGTGGTAATATCTTTCCTGAATGGTTTGTTTCATTGGCCCTGGGCTAAGAAGCAACTTGAAGTAAACAGTGAAGTTCTGTAGGTTAACAGGGATATGAATAGGACTTCTCATAACTGCTTGGGATAGATTAAAGGGAAGAGTCTGGAAGACTCTTTACAATCAGTGGTTCTTATCCTAGGAGCCATGAGCCCCTGGGGTTGAGTGACCCTTTCTCAGCGGTCTCCTGAGACCATCAGAAAATACAGATATTTTCATTAAGATTCATAACAGTAATAGAATTGCAATTATGAAGTAGCAGCAAAAATAATTTAATGGTTGAGGGGTCACCACAACATGTGGAACTGTATTATAGCGTTTGTATTATAGGGTTGCAGCATTAGAAAGGTTGAGAACCATTGCTCTAAATGTTATGTAAGAGAGAGAGAGAGAGAGAGAGAGAGAGAGAGAGAGACCATGTGCACCTGTGTTATGCGCTGCTAAGCATTCAACCTAAGGCCTTGCACATGATAGGCCAGAGCCTTACCACTGAGCCAGTCCTGTGAGTTTTCTTTTATATTGTTACTCCTGAATTCTAGAAGACTGGGATGGATGAGTTTAGGTAGCAACAAACAAGTTTTTAAAAGGAAGGTTGAACTAAGTATACAACAGTTGTTTCTAGAGAAATAAATAGGCCAGAAGAGATTTAAATATAGACTTTGTCCTGGAAAAATATAAGCTTTTCATAGGTTAGAAATCTTAAGCATTGCCTGTATCTTCCCAACAGAGATAGGGACTTGCCACATAACTCAGAGTGGTGTGAAATCCCAATTGCCTTGTTTTTGCTTTCTAAGTACCAGGATCCCAGGCATTTACCACCACAGCTGGTTCTATTTTCCTTCTTTGTTTTAAAATATTTCTATCAACTTTATTTTGAAATATTTAATATTTTTTGATTATTTGGGAATTTTACATCATACACCCCTATCCCACTCACTTCCCAGGATTCTCAGGTCTAACGACCATACTTGTGACTTTCCCCCAGCCAACTGGACAAGGAGAAGAAGAAAAAAGCACAAGTCCAATCTGTGTTGCCCATATGCTCACTGGAGCACAGTCGAAGTCCTAGTAGTCACCCCTTAAAGAAGACTGAGTCCTTCCCCACCTGTACCCCCACCAAAAGCCATCACCTGTAGAAAGCTACACTTGATCATGCTTATCATAATTTTGAAGAGTTTGCTTCAATGGTTTCCTGTCTAGTCTGTTACTTCCTTGGGGCTTAGGGGGTAGAGAGTAGGGTAAGCATTGTCACAGAAGCCTGCTATGTCTTTCATTCTTACCTGTGAGTCTGCAGTCATTGTTGTCACTGCAAAAGTAGCTTCCCTGCCCTTCACACCAGGATCATGGACTTCCACATGGTCTCGGGTATCAGCATGTACCATGATCTCTTTTGAAAGGACAGACCATGGACATGGACATCAAAATGCTCCTCTAGTGTCACACAGGTCCTGGACACCATTATAGCTCTTGGCAACAACAGAGGTCAAGGAGATCACCATGGATTCAAGTGGCAGGGCAGACCAGAGATGGTGACACAGCCTCACGTGTTTGCATGGGTTCTTCACATCAACATGGCTTCTGTTGGCAACCCAGACCACAGACTCTAAGATAGCCTCTTGATGCACCACAGACTACAGAACCCCACCTAGCTTCTTGTAGTAGCAAGGACCTTGGATATCCACATAGCCTCCAGTGTCAGCCCAGACTGCGGACATCTACAGACATCTTCATGAACCTTGGGCTTCAATAAGGCCTGAGGAAGCAGACCACAGATACCAACATGGCCTCCAAGGCAGCATTGATCATAGAGGTCTTCAAAGAAGTCTAACTCAGAAATTGACCTGTGTTTATGTTGGACATCCTGTTCTTGCTCACATCCAGAGAAATCATGTGGATGGGCAGTGTACTTTTTGGGCTGAGTCTGTTCCATCTCCATGCACTGCACACCATCCTGTTGACTCTATTTAGCAACAACATGTTCCATATCCACCCCACCCTTCTCTTTTACCTGTCACCTCTACTGTTGGTTGTCTAGTTGTGTCTCTTTCTACAATGCACTAACTGTTCTGTTCCTAAATATCTCCTACCTCTCCATCAGATATTCATTTGTCATAGTAGCATTGGAAACTGCAATATATCACACAGTATATTTATTGACGAAACAGCTTTACATGCAAATATTCATTGCAACAAGTCATTTGTCTGGTTCCAGGTTTCTGGTTTCTGAAGTACCATGAATGTCAGACAATTGCTGAGATTCAACAGGGATTTCCAGGTCTTGCCCAGAGTCAGGGTGATGTTGTGTCTAGGCAGCCTGTGTGTGCTGGGGGGCAGGTTCTGTGTGAGTTCCTAGTTGCTACAAACCTACCTGCCCTCAATGTCTGCCATTGAGGCTTGACCTTTGTGCTTGTAGTAGCTCGGTCTTCCAGGAGGGCAAGCAACACAGGCTGCAACTTTAGTGCGTTTCTGTTAGAAGCTAGCTGGAGGGCCTAGGGCCAGCCCTATTCTGTATTGACTTGTTTCTGTCTGGGCTCTAGATTGCTGCACATCTCCCTGCCATTGATTCTAGCAGTCCCATGGCTCATCAGGCATGAACTTTTGCAAGCCACCTGTTAGCTGAGATGCCCTGGTAAAGCATATGGATTTACCATTCTCTCCAATATGTGGCTTTGTTCTGATCACTTTCTTTGTAATGTTGTGAGCCTACTTTCTAAAAAGCATCTTTCCATAAACCGTCCTTCTTTTTACATTATTGTGGTGCTACTGCAGGCATTTAAATCTTCTTTTCCTCTATGTGGTCACCCTTCAGAGCCTCCATGTGTCTCTCAGACTCCACAAAGCTCTGCAGCAGGTGCCAGCAGCTATCACCATCATTGTTTTCTGTTTATACAAATTGTTGACTGCCCTGGTATTGTTGGAGTAGCGGTCATCCTGTTATAAGAAGGATGTCACTCGAGGTCAGATTAGAGGCTTGAAGGGTCCAAGCCAGGCCTCGTGGCTTTCTCTCTTATTGCTCCCTGTGGATTTAGACGTAGAACTTTCAGTCACTTCTGGAGCACCATTTCTGCCTTCATGGTTCCATAGCATGGCTTCTGAGCTCACCCCACTCTCCTTTCAACTCTAGGCAGTGGATCATAATGCAGCACGTGGAAGCTTGAGAGCTGTTGGAAGATGGTTCTGCTTAAGTTTACAGTCTACAGAGTATGGGTAGCTCTTTGAGCTCAGTTCAAAATGGAAAATTCCCTCTCCCCACCAGGGACATACTACTCTACCTGATTTCATAGCTGTCTCTGAGTGTGGACACCTAATTTAAGTATGACCTTCGACACAGTTCCTTGCACATGTTCTCCCCCTGATACCTACATGATAATTAGGTATTATACTCTTATCTGTATGAGGGGGCCATGCTGCTAAGTGCAAATAAAGCATACTATGAGCTGTCCCCATCCTATATATTCCCTTCATTCTAGAATAAAGTTGATCTGTCTCATGGAATCTCACTCCAGAAGAGCTATTTCCATTATACTCACAGTCATTTAAAGCCCTGATCACCACTTCTGCTCCATTTGTCCTCGTGGACTGGTGGCCAAAAGACTGGGAGAAAAAGGGAGACAACAAAGAGGGTCTACCTTGGTTCCTGGGAACTAAGCCCGCAGCATCTTTTACATTTTTTAATTATATTAATTTTAAATTTTATGCATTGTAACAATTCTTTCAGAGTGGTGTCTTTATTTATTTTTCTCTTTTTGATACTTATATCCTAATGTCTTAATGATTATCAAGGAAAATTTTCTTTCACAAAATGAAGAAACAAGCATGGTGTCTGAAAGAAAAAGTTTAAACTTCAACTCAGGAAGTTAAAGGCTTTTTTCTTTCTTTTCCTTTCCTCTATCCTTCTTTCTTCTATAAAAAGGGGATTATAGGAATGATAAGATAAAAGGGAAGATTAATGAATCTACTTTTAAATTTAAAAGCAACTACTAGCCTCAAATATTTTACATTGGTATGGATTTTTGTATATTGATTCATATTTAAAGGTTACTTTTGTTATAACATGCAACATATATAACATATATATGTTCTACTCTTATTTAAGGTATTGTACCTGTGCAGCTCATGTAAAAACATAATAAGGTTCTAGTCCTTGAAAGCTATTATTACAAACTATTAGTATATTTTTAAAATGCTGGATAGTAATTAGTCATCTATAATAAACTTCTACTCATGTTATATAGATGGGTGGTCTTCAAGTACTTCAGAGATTTGCATTTGATGGCATTTAAGGTGTTTTTATAATGTAAGTCTTCTTATGACAATGCAATATGTCTGCTCTTGGCAGCACCAATGTACTTCAGAGAAGATGATGGGCATGGAAGAAACTCCATATGGAGTTTACTTTCAATGTGGCAAAACTAGCCATTTAGGCAAGAAAATTTCCTTACCTCAACTGCTGACAGTATGCTGTCCAAATTGGACAACAAGACACAAAGGAAGTGAACTCCCAAACTTTGCCAAGACAAGGTAGGTCATTCTTTCAAAACTTCTGCTTCACAGAAAAATCTGCAAAATATTCTGGTCTCTAGGCTGAAGATGTATACTCCAACATTACAGAGGAAACTTGGGTGACTGTCCAAGAAGCCAACTGTCTCTGTCATTTTTATAGTTTTGAAAGTTGCTTGTTCCTCACTTCCTGTTTTTTTTTGGGGGGGGGTAATATTTTATCTTTATCACGTCTTTGTTGAGGTTGAAGACTAGATACTTTTAGTTTTATAGCTTTCCTTTTTACCAAATTGAGAAAAGAAACTTTTACAAGAGATGTAAAGATTGAGAGACCTAAAAGCTCAAGTTATTTATCTAAGAAAACGTTTTAAGGTCTAAGGAGATATTTTTAGGTTGGTAATACAAATTAAGATATAAAGTGATTGGGTGCAAAACTTTGGACTTACCAAGATAGGATAGATAATAAAGCACTATCTCTCAAGTTTGCAAATATAAATGGACTGGTCATTAGTAATGCAATTCTTATTTGATAAATGTCCTTTTTGTATATAGTTTTATTGTATTAGAGTTAAAACTTTTCCTTTTTCCTTTTTATTTAGACAAAAGGGTAAAAGATTGCAGGATATTTGATCACACTGTGTGAAGATATGTCTTCGTTTTAGTCATATCTGCTTAAGGCACTTTCTAGTTGGTTAAATAAAGACCTGAATGTCCAATAACTAGGCAGGAGAGAATAGGCATGACTTCCAGGGAGAGGTAAGAACTCTGGGAAGAATCTGAGGTGTGTGGGATTCACCAGACAGATGCAGAGGATGGTGAATGTACTGTACTAAAGAGAGGTAACAAACCATGTGGCAGAACACAGATTCCTATAAACAGGCTATTTTAAATATTAAAATCTAGTTGGAAACATGATTTCATAAAGAATAAGAAGTCTCTTCTTCATTATTCAGGAACTGACTGTCTAAAAGGAAGACCAATTGCGTATCTATGTCAGCCACTGTCGAGTCTCTAGTTTATCCAACCAGATTGTAGGAATGACAGGCAAAACTTCCCAGGGCTTGTGGGCTCCAGGCTGCCACTGCCAATGTCCTGGTATGTGATAGACATTAGGACTGGCCTGTGCTGTGGTGATAGCTCCAGCCACATCCACCACAAATCTCCATTTTCTTTTAAAGACAATGTCTGGCATAAAAAGTAAATGCCATTATATGTGAAGAATAAAGAAACAATTCTTAGTAATCAGAAAACTAGCAAAAATCCAAATTAGATCCACATGATGGCAATATTGGGATTACTAGACAATAACATTGAAAACACCATTATAATAGATACATTTAAGTAAACAGAATCCCATATATTAAAAGTAAATGAAAAAAGAATATCTCTTTTATAAGAAAAATATAATTAAAAGAAACAAATAGCTTTTTCAAAACTGAAAATTAATGTGCTTGAAATTAGAAATTTGTTTTATTTTTCAGACATCTAGCATAAAAGGATAGACGATTATGGAATGGCAATCTAGGGCAATGTTATACCAAGAAATTGAAGTTATGATGTCCCTTAAATAGCAAAGAATCTAATAAAGGCACAAAAAAGGGAAACTAGTGAATAATATGAGTGCATGTCAGACCATTTCTCCATCATCATTCTCTCTGTCAAGTGTAGAAATATTCAGAAATAGATATTTCTAAAAATTCCAAACATCGATGATGATAATGTAATAATGAAGACACACAGTTGAAAGGACTGTTTTCCTTATTTACTGCAACAAACATGGTTGATAATAGCTAAATTGCTTCCTCCATTGGAAGATTTTCCTTCCTTATCTCACATACATTTTTTTCATTGTTCCAATTACTTCCAGCTGCCTTAGTTCCAATGTCTTCCAGCAGGTCTAGTGATTCTATCCTGTGGGTAGTGGCCAAAATTAAAATTGAAGGTTGATTTTTTAAATTTTCTTTCTCTAGGGTGATTTCATTTCTCAAAGATCCAAAATTAAAATTGAAGGTTGATTTTTTAAATTTTCTTTCTCTAGGGTAAGTGATTTCATTTCTCAAAGATCCTGTTCTTTAACTATTTAATTGTATTTACTCATTTTCCTGGTTTTCTCTGATTTCTCTTACTCCTTAACTTGAAATCTCATTATAATTTGGCAGCACTGACTACTCTTGAGTGTACTGAGTGGATAGATTTTTAACCTCCATACCGAATTTGAAAAAGAGCAATGGGCATGGTGGAGGGGGATTCGAGGAAGGAAGGAAAAAATATAAAATGTTGTAATTATACTATAATTTCAAAAAATATAATAAAAACAAAAAACACACAAGATTTTGATGAGTATGGAAAGGGGGTAGTACTGCTGTACCTTAGAGTACCACAGGGAGCTCAGCATGGAAGCTAAAATTCTATTCAGTCAGTAATCAATGCTGCCAAATGTATATTCTTGGTCATGTAGCCTGGCATTTGGCAGGCTTACCAGAGGCTGCACTCTTAGAGAAACTTGACTTGCTTTCTTTTAGCAGCTAACAGTTACAAATACCTTCTTGGCTATGGCTGCTGTATCATGTGCAGCTCTCCTCTCCATGCTGGAGTTTGTTCTGGCTTGGGCTTGCTCTGTTTTTGTGCATGCTGTCACAACTGCTACGAGTTCACATGTACAGCTGCCCTACTGTGCTCAGAAGACACTTTTTCCTCGTAATCTCACATCACTTCTAGTTACTTACACTCTTTCCATGTCTTCTTCCACAGTTAATCATAAACCTTGGAAGGAGTGGTATGGTACATATTTACATTTAAGGTTGAGATTCTATAGTATTTTATTTTCAAACTTGGGCCAGCTGTAGATTGTGTTTGTCATAATATACTGCAAATATAGCCTTTCTGGTGAGGGTTGAATGATATATTAATCAATGGTAAGATGTTAAGTCATTGGGAGTCTAAATCTACACCCATTAGTACACTAACAGTAGTAACGTCTCCTGTGGGACCTAAGCCTTGTCCAGCCAGAGATTTGTCACTGGATAATGATTCATCTTGAGCAACAGTAATTAAATCTAACCAGAAAGATGTTGTTAATTTGCGGATGTTCATAGCTTTACCATCAAAGGGGACTCTAAAATTATAAAGGGATGCTGTTTTCTGATATTAATAATTAAAATTATCTCACATTTCTTATTGTTTATTTATTTTGGTTTCTTATTTATAACTAGGACCAGGACCTTGAAAACTCAGATGAATGAGTAACTAATACATCAAGTAGATTCTCTGAGTGATTTGTATCAGAATATGGCAGGTGCCACATTCCAGTCAATCACACTTCCCACTTATAACCTCCAGCAAAGAAATCCCAGTCTCTGGTCAGATTCTGATCCCTATCAGTTTAACATAGCAGAGGCAGTGGATAGTTCTGTGACTGTGCTGTGAAATTTGGGAAGAAGATGTCTCATCTCACCTGCATCAGCTCATTTTGTGCTTAAGTTGGCAGGGATGCCAGTAAAAGTACCTCCTCTGGGATAGGTGAACAGGAATGTCAGTTAGAGGTGCCTCCTCTGGACTAGGTTAACCAGAGTGTCAGTTAAATGTAGTTCCTCAGAGATGAGTGAGCAGGGATGTTAGGTAGAGATAGCTCCTCTGGGATAGGTGAACAGGAATGTCAGTTAGAGGTACCTTCTTGACATAGGTTAACAGAGATGTCAAGTGGCTGTACCTCTTCTGGGATAGGTAGTCAGAGATGTCAGAGAGCATCTTCTTTGGTCCAGGTGAACACAATTTCTGGAGTTACAATTTCAAGATGAATTTCAGGTTTCACTTTCCCTCCTTCCAAATCTGAGGTGTTAGGAAGGTTCTCACATTTCTCTCATTGTCAAATCAGTGACATTTATCCTCTACACAGTTTTTTAAATTGACTTTGAAATTAGCTAAAAAAGAGAGAAGAAATAATTTAAATTAAAACCGTTTAAGTTAATATAAATGCTTGGGTTGGTACTGCAGGACAAGGAAATGGTAGATAAGATTGACAGAAGATGAACCGCATGACTAAAAACTATTAGGTAGGAAATTTCTCTGCTCCTACCATAAAATGGAAGTGAACAGAGTCAATACTTGAAAAAAGAAAGAAAGATGTATAGTTACTGTGAAAAATAGCAGTGGGAATAAATTTATTTTGCTGAAGTTGAGTTAAAACATTCACTATCTCAAGCACACAGACACAGACATACATCAGATTCCCAGCTCTCCTTTTTTGCTGTTGTGTAATAGCAAGACCCCCCAAAAGGTGACACCAATAAGCAGTTGGTATGTGACCCACAGGAAAGTTAGTGAGGGTAAGAAGAATTACAGATGAGTTCCAATCCTGTCTTATTTTTATTTTTGAAACTTGAAGTTATCTTCTCTGCAAATTTTTAAATATTAAAAAGCAGATGTCCTATACCCAACCTTCTATTTCAACTCAAAACAAAGCATTTGAATTTAACTTCTATGGTAGCTATGCATGCTTAGCTGAACAACTTCCAGCTTCCATGACTAGTAGATATTTTAAAGGAATGATCAGAAATTAGCCCAACATAAATTTCAGTCATAAATTTTGATAAAAACATATGTTATTATCTGAATTCAAATACCACTTCATGTCTCAGGAAAATAGGAAATGCTAGCAGAAAATATCAGACTACTTTTGACATATACATGTTTGTGTAATGTTATATAAATGTTATATAACTATATATAGTTAAATTATAACTTCTGTGTAACTAACCAAATCATTGTGTAGTTAAATTGATAATATATTCTTTCATAATGACAACATTTGATTTCAAAGGATAGTAAAGTTTTCTACAAAAAGTTTATAGGTAGCTAAACATTCTAATAATCACTAAAATATATTAGTTTCAATGAATGTTAAAATTCAAGCAAGGTAATAACTAATAAGAGAAAAAGTACATTGACAATAAAGAAAGACATTATACATATTTAAATAAATGGTATAGATTAATATGCTATTGCATTGGATTAAATATTCCCTCTAAAATTTATGTTGAAACTTACTGGGCACAATAAAAGCAATGAGTAATTTTTAAAAAGTAAGTAAGTAATAAAAAACATAAGGTGTCATGACTGTTCTGAGTGGACAATCTCCTTGTCATGGAGTGGGGTGGTTGTCCTGAGTGTGCTGCTGCCCAGACCTGCCTTTCTCCGGTGTCCTGAGGACTCTGAGTGGATAATCTCCTTGTCATGGAGTGGGGTGGTTGTCCTGAGTGTGCTGCTGCCCAGACCTGCCTTTCTCCGGTGTCCTGAGGACTCTGAGTGGATAATCTCCTTGTCATGGAGTGGGGTGGTTGTTCTGAGTGGGCTGCTGCCCAGACCTGCCATTCTCTGGTGTCCTGAGGACTCTGAGTGGATAATCTTGTCATGGAGTGGGGTGGTTGTCCTGAGTGGGCTGCTGCTTTCTCCTACTTTCATGTTTCTCACCACATGATGCTGCTTCCCATGGAAACGCAAGTACTTCACCGACCAAAACACCTTCCTAAGTTTATTCTGAGCATGCAATAAATTGTACCCCACTTACACAGTTTAATCAGTTAATACAGGAAATGAGTTTACATGTCGAAAAGTAACTCCTGCAATTCAAACTGATGTTTTAAAACTTGCTTCTGCCTGACTTGAATCTCTGTACCCATTACAGCTGCATGACTGAACCCAACTTGGTCTTAACTTTACCATGCTCAGTTCTTATTTTTCCTGCCAAACTGGATATGTGCAAAATTTTTGATGCTCTACTCATTTTTCCATTTCATTGTGTGTCTGGAAAATGGAGTGGACCACACCGCAGTCTAGGTACGGTGCTATGGTCAAGTTTTCTCTGCTAGACATCAGTTTATTACTACTTTTGAATGTAGTCTCACTTAAGGTTTTAGGACATGGGAAAAAGCACAGCAAGATTCTTTTTTTTAAAGGAATCTCTTTAATAATTGTGTTATCAATAATAAGGCATGTGACATTGAACGGTGGTTGATTTTCATATTTACTTTAATAAGTTGTGAAGAAACAACACAGATGTGTTAAGATCTTGGCTGTTCATTAATGACACGAATAGTGTCCTTCCTTCCTACCTTCCTTTCTTTCTTTCTTCATTCCATCCTTTCTTTTTCTTTTTTTCAGTTACTTAATATTATCTTAATTCAAATGGTACTAGTCATAAGAAAATAACAAAAATTTACATACTTCAGAATGTGATACCTAACTATAAATAATTCAGATACAATTGACAGAGAGATAAACATTATCCCAACTTAAAGAGTAATGAGAAACAACTGCAATTAGAAGGTGATTCTTAGCAAGGATGAATGGGGAAGCTGCATTGATGTGGAAGAACATGGAAACAGCAGGCCTAGGAGAGAGGAGTCGAAAGGCAGTAACTGAGATTTCTAAGCTGATGATCCCTTTAAATGATAATGGATGCTTCCACCATTTTATACTATTCACAGTGTTGTTGGCTTTCTGACACATTGTAACTTTAACTAGCATTATGGACAGAATATAATAAAATGGTCTCTAACTCAAATTCTGATAACCAGTTCTGAAACATCACCAGCCAGGCCTTGACTGCTGCATTTTTACAACCCTTCTCGTCTTTTGCTATCATTTATATTTTGTTTAAAGTATTCTAGGGTTCTTCTAGCACACACTTCTGTTACCTACTCTTTTTATTCTTTTAAAAATTTATTTTTTTAAAAAGAAAGCAAACTATCTTTTTTCATTGTACACACCAATCCAAATTCTCATTCCCTCCACATACCCTCCCACTCCACCCCTATCCAAATCTTCAGAGAGGGTAAGGCACATTGTTTGGGGAAGGTTCAAGGCCCTCCCTACTATTTCTAGGCTAAGCTAGGTATACATCCAAAGAGAATACGTTCCAAAAAGCCACTACATGCACTAGGGATGAATCCTGGTGCCACTGCCAATAGCCCCTCAGTCTGTCCCAGCCATGCAACTGTCAACCACAATTAGAGGGTCTGGTTTAGCCCTATGTTCTTCCTTCCCAGTCTGGCTGGAGTTTGCAAGTGCCCATTAGCTCAGGTAGACTGTTTCAGTGGGTGTCCCCATTATGGTCTTGACCTCTTAGCTCATATTCTCCTTCCTGCCACTCTTCAACTGGACTTTGAGAGCTCAGTCCAGTGCTCCATGGAGGGTCTCTGCTTCTGTTTCCATCAGTTGCTGGATGAAGGTTCTATGATGATATTTAAGATTATGATCATATTTAAAATATTCATCAGTCTGACTACAGAGAAAGTCAAGAATGGGCCCCCACTCCTCTATTGCTTAGGGTATTAGATGGGGCCATCTTTGTGGATTCCTGGGAATTTCTCTAGAGCCAGGTTTCTGCTAATCCTATAGTGGCTCCCTCAATCAGGGTATCTCTTTCCCTGCTCTCATCTCTGTCCTTCCTCAGTCTCAACTATCCCATTCTCTCATTCTCCTCTTCCCCTTCTCCCCTCCTATTTCCCTTCCATCCTCTTCTCCTCTAACCCCATACTCCAGATTGTCAGGCAATCTTTTCTGTTTACAGTTTCCAAGTAGATTATATACGTTTTTCTTTGGGTTCACCTTATTATTGATCTTCTCTAGGATTATGAGCTATAGGCTCAGTATCCTTTGTTTATAGCTAGTATCCACTTATGAGTGAGTAGATACCATATTAATCTTTTTGGGTCTGGGTTACCTCACATAGGATGGTGTTTTCTAGTTCCATCAATTTTCATGTAAAATTCAGGATGTCATTTTTTATTGCTGAGTAGTACTCTAATGTGTAGATGTGCCATACTTTCTTTATCCATTCTTCAGATGAGGGGCATCTAGGTTGTTTCCAGGTTCTGGCTATTGCAAATAATGCAGCTATAAACATAGTTGAACAAACGCTTTTGTAGTATATGACTGGGCATATTTTGGGTCTATTCTTAAGAGTGGTATTGCTGGATCCTGATGTAGGTTGACTCCCAATTTTCTAAGAAACTGCCACACTGATTTCCAAAGTAGTAGCACAAGTTTGCATTCCCACCAGCAATGGAGGAGTGTTCCCCTTACTCTACATCCTCTCCAGCATAAGCTATCATTGGTGTTTTTGATTTTAGCCATT
>LOEQ01004117.1:102856-118302 GCA_001685075.1 Bramus lutescens | reverse complement strand
TTCTATAGGATTGCTGTCTAGATAAACTGGCCTTATTTCTACTTAATGTTTAAGATCATGAAAAATAGGTTTGCATTTAAGCAAATTAAATAGTCTGAAAAAACTATTTCCTCCCTTGAAGGTAGTTTTTAGAACCTTTAAATAACTCAAAATCCTACACTGCTAGTAAGTTAATTGAGAGATATTTGCTGTACCCTCACAGCACTTCCATGGAAAGTAGAATGTGGAAACATTTATTATTATCTATTAATAATAGTCTGCCCCCCCCAAGCTGCCATACTCAATATCAACTGAAGTTTACCATGGCTATTGGTAGGTCAAACCATAAATACAGACCTCGCTATAGATGATATAACAGATAAGGAATGGATAACAGAAGGGAAGAAAGAACATTAAATACTAGGTGAAGCAGCCGCTGTGTGCTCATCCTGTACTTTAAGGCATTCTCTCAGGGATGAAAAGGGACTTCTTTTAAAAGGCAGTGTCAGGAAAAGGGAGACAAGAGAAAAGGGAGAAAAGAATAGGAAAAGGCTTCATAAATAAAACCCCTGACACTAAGGGGTTAAGCAATCATCTGTACTTTGAAAAAAAATCAAAGAAAGCAAGTTAAGAATCCGCTGTGTCAGTAAAAGCTCAGCAAGGAAGAGAAAGAGAAGGGGTGGAGGTGAGGGCAGCTACTGGAGAGATTAGGAAGATAATAAGGACCTTTATATACACCTGCCCCAGCGTAAAAGAATGGCACAGACATAAACCCACCAACAAATGGAAGGCACATTAACTAAACGATTAGCAGAAAATGGTCCTCATGCTGAGCTTCACTCACAGAGAAAAAGAAGGACAAGAAGCCAGGGACAATTAGGAGCTACTGCTACCGCGACAGGACCAGAAAGCCATCAGGGAGCAAACGCCAGAAACAGAGAGCGGCTCTGGCAGCTGGAATGCTGCAAATTAGCAGGGTTCCTACTTCCTAGAACCTAGGGAACTGGTGACAAACGGGGACTTGCCATCTGACTTGTCAGATGGAGCAGCAGTGTGAGGTTTCAGGGGGCTGCAAAGAGCAGAAGCGTGGCTCCACATTTCTCAAGAGGTCCAGGATACAGTGGGTAGTGCCAAGAAACGAAACCATTCAAGTGTGTCTGTGGAAATGCACGGAAATGTACGTGAACACACACTACCCACAAGAAAGGCAAGACTAGCACATCTGGGAGGGTAAAGTATACCGCCTGCAAAATCAGTATGTCTACACTCGACTACAGCGACGACAAATCAGTCTTGCTCCAGAATTTGTACAGCGCAAGTTCTGCTTTGTGTCGCTACTGCCGTCATGGAAATCATTTACCTTTAATTCGCCAGCACCTCATGTGAAGCGCCACGTGGATGCTAAGCATGCCATGTATGACCATCTCATTCGACTCTCAGAACAACCTTATGTTTGTTCTCATTTGAAAGTTCAGAGATGTTAAATTACCTAAACTCCTACTGCTTATATGTGAATGACAAAGGTCTGTCCACCTCGATCTGCCTTTGAGTAAGTAAGTTTCCGTTTTATCATTAGCTCACAGTGGAAACTGAAAGCTGTCCCTTTATCTCCCATGCCATGATTCACATCTGTGATGTGTGGTTACATGCAATGCCACTGGGAGTCAGCTAATGCCACACAGGTCACATCTCTGATATAAAGAACAAAGGTTTAGAATTTTCTGACTAAGTTTAAGTCCCTTGAATGTCACAATACTTGACAATCCATTTGGTCCTCAATTTCCTCAAGCACAAATTAAAAAATCATACCTGGTGTACATGGCTATTGGAGATTTCATCAAGCCAGATAAGTAGGTAGCTAGCAGCATTATTAATCTAGGATTTTATTCTAGTTATAAATTGACCTCACTCCAACTACATAAAAACAAAAATACAAAATGGTAATTAATCCACGTGCTGGAAAGATGGCCCAATGTCTGAAATATTTGCTTTATAAGCACAAGGACCTGGGTTCAGATTTCTAGCACCCATGTGTGGTAGTGTACAGTGTAACCTCGTGACTGGAGGCAGAGACTGCGATCCTGGGAATTTGGTGACCAGCTAGGCTGCCAGAAACAGTAGCTCCAGGCTCAGTGAGAGACTTTGTCTCAAAAGATAAGGTGGACACAAAGTTGGTACAAGTGGGGGAAGAAGGGGTGTGAGGTGGGGGTGGACCTTGGAAGAGTTTAGAGAGGGGGTTGTGGGTGAATAGTCTCAAAATATATTGCATGAAATTCTTAAATAATTAGTTAATTTTTTAATAGGGTTAAAGTTAAGGTGGAGAGCAACTCAACTTCTGGCCTCTGCATGTACGCTCATGGGTACGTGCACATAAACACACGCACATGCACACATACATGCATACATGCACACATACACACAGAGAGAGCATAATTTTTCAATCCCAGTGGTCATCCCAAAGCCATGTATACATAAGCAACACTAAATGGGCTCAAGTCTGGAAGGGAGAGAGAGAGGAGTAGAAATGATGTAAATATATGAAATTCTCAAAAATTTTAAAAATAGTGATTATGAAATAAAAATTCTTTTAACACTAATATGGCGAGTTAAATTTATTGAAAAATTATTTGCTTGTTTCATTGTTATTTTAATGAAAATAGTTTTTTCTAATACATATTCTGATTATAGTACCCCCCAACTTCTCCCAGCTCCTCCTCAGCTCCCCACACCCAAATATGTCCTATGACATGCTATGATAACAAGCTATTTCAAGGGGACTTCAGTCTTAACTCTTCCATATTTAGAGAGGAAGTCAGAAAGTTTCTCTCTGAGTCATTCAGCACTGAACTCCAGCTCAAACAGCCAACTCCAAAGCCTCTGAAGATAATAAAATTACCTTTCCGAGAGGAAGCTGGTCTTCAGTGAAGAAAAGTATCACCTGCTCACCGATTACTTCCAATAAAGGGGATGCATTCATGTGCTAGACATATTTGGGGAAATCAAGAGTGAAGATTAAATAGAATTTAAGTTATTTCATGATGCCTTTTTACTTCTGTATTTCGTTGGGTCAAAATCATTCCTCCTTTAACTCACTATTGAATTCTCTTAGGTAAGAAATTCAGAAAGAGCTGGATGGCTGAACTGGAGGCTGCTAAGAAAACAATGTAGAAATACAGGAAACGGAATAACAAAGAAACTAGTGTATTCTGCTTCTGAGAACAGGAAGCCCAGCTGGTCTTCACTGAGCATTGATAAGTGGTTTTCTAAGTTTTAAAGTTCAGAGCGCTCAATGCTCATCTTACTCAAAACTACTATATGAATTATATGTTAATGTAACATCATTGTACACCTAAGGCAATTAGACCGAAAAATAGACAAGTAACTTCCCAGGTCTCGAAGTCATTAGGTAGAAGGGTTGTACTAATCCAATCAGCCTTGTTCTGAGCCTGGGTTTTTAATCTGTATGCTTCATAAGTTATCTATCAATGCTTTTCCTGTTTTGTCTGGATCTTAGATTTCAAGGGTGTTTATTGTAAAGACTGCACTCTAAGATTTTAATTAGCCTCTTACAATGAAACCTTTTCATTAACGATAGTAATGTTTGCATCTGTGTAGTCTGTTGCTACTCACAAATCATGTGATGCGCATCTATTCTTGACCTTTAGAGCACAGACAGGCACAGACACCATTCATTTCTATTTCTGCATCTGAGAAGCACAGCACCTTGTCACTCATCATCTCATGTTTGTCATTCACAGGGAGAGTTTCAATTCAGTATTGAGGATTCTTGCACTGGAATCTGCTGGGACTTTTACAGACCTCAGCAGCTTGCAGCTTGCACCGCAAAGAACTCTCTGGACCACGAGACTGATAATCATTGTGCATTTCTTATTCCAAGTGCTATGTAAAACATTTTATTGATCTTGTTCAAGACATTCCTACCTCCGGAATGAGTTCAGTTACGCACATTTTAGATGGGAAGATTTTGAAGGTTGGATAGATTAAGTAGCTCACCCCAGGCCAAACGGCTGCAAACTGACCCGAGAACCACCTACCCCAAGCTGGGCCTGATATGTGAACATTTACTTATTGAATTACAAAATCAGTGTACTGCGAGCATATTGCTTAATGTTGAAGAACATGGATTTTGTAAGATATATGTAACCATAAACCACTATATAAACGAAACTTCATAAATTAAAGATCTCACAAGAATGCCAACAGCCAAGAAAAGATACTTACGGCTTTGGAATTGATGCAATGTTGGAGTTCCCAAAAATGAGTACATCTTACAGGGCAAAGCCAGAGTCTGGAATAAGTTTTCATAGGCACTTTCTGATCCAAAGCCTTGAGAAATCACCGATTTGGTAAATAATAACTGAATGAGAAATCGTACAAACAAGCTGCTTGCAAGAACCAATCCAGCAGAATGGCAGGGGGAAGGAGAAACTCTTTCGTCAGAGTACCCTCCTGGCTGGTTTAGCTGGGAAGAGTGGAAGGCTGGAGGAGGACACTCTTACAGAGTCCTGTCATAAGGAAGATTCCTAAAAGTTTGAACTCGTGTCTGTCACTGACACACAAAGATCTCTGGCATGTAGCTCACCCAGGAAAGACAGACTAATTCTCAATGAGTGTTGACTGTAAGAAATAAGGGAATATAAATCAGAAGAACCAGGGAAAGTGGAAGCACTGGAGAGAACTTGCATAAGGAAGCTGTTGAAACAGAACGGGCAACATTTTGAATGACTATTACAATTTTAAAAAATTAATAATGACTTCCTTAGGAAGTCTTTAGAGAAGAGATTTTAAAATGCAAGGGAGACAGAAAGATACAGCAAGAGGGTGGAAATTCAAATACAATCACAAGTTAAAATAAAAACAAATTAAAAACACCATAAAAGCAAAGAAATCCTGTCGAAAATATAGCAAAGAACGTGAACATCAGGACTGAGCAAAGGTAAATAAAATGAGATGGAAACCTTAAAACATTAAATCAAAGTGGATGAATATGTTCCAGGACCAACACAGCAGGGGAAAAGTACAGAGTGCGTTTGTGCTTCAGCCCGGAACAGAGAGGCTCAAAACGAAGGAAAACTAACGGTACTTTCAATGAGTGCTTGGGCTGCACTAGAGAAGAGAGAGAACACGGTGGAGATGTTAAAGACCACAAAGCTACATGATGACTACAGAAAGAAAACTAAGCACATGGCATCAGTCATCACCTCCCTCATGAAGAGGGACTCAACAGGTCAGCAGAAGGTTAAGTAGAAGGCCCCTAGAAGTCTTATTCATGCCATGGACCGTGGATTGATGCTGGAGAACTCTGTCCCTGCAGGCCCTGAGTCCAGTGAGGGGGGCTGCTGTGTTACCACATTGTTGACCTCATGCAGAGAAAAGTCCAGCCAAATACCACATTCTCCAACGGCCTCCAAATCCTACACACACCAATGTGAGGATCAGCCTACCCCCTCACAGCCTCACAAAAACCCAAGCGACCCATGTTGTGTGCTTGCTTCATCTTACAGAGGCCCCAAGAAAATAGATGGATAGTTTTTCCCTCCTCCTGCTACCCTGGAAGCTCCTACACAACTCCACTGCTGTCTGAGCAGCAGCCACGTGACCCCATACAAATACTGTCAGCTTTGGGGAGCAGCCAGGCAACTATCCTTGAAAAACTTTGGTCAAAGAGGTCCCCAAAGGCCCCCCAAAACAGATAATAAGCACTGCGCATCCACATACAGACCTCTAAACTAGTCCTACCTTTTCAGAGTGGGTTGATTCACTGAGGCCCTAGGAAAGCAACTAGATGGCATGGTCTACCCTTCTGTGGTCCCAGTGAGCAATGTGACTGGGAATGCTGGGCCACAATCCCATGACTCCATTGGAAGGACCTTCGCTGAACATATAAAAATTGATGGACAGTACATACCCACACCAGGGACACTGTGCTCAGAACTGCTAGCAGGCACACCACATTTTAGGATACTGCAGCCAAGCAGGTAATATAATCCTATAATTGCTGGATCCTAGGCCACCTAGACACCCACTGATAATGCCAATACCGACTGTAGCTGAAGAAGCTGGATGGGCATCAAGACCCACTAAAACCAAATGCATACAGTATATCAAACAATACCCTAGGACACATTGTAAACAGAAAGGCTTTTGCTGTTAAGGTCAAATTGGTATAGACAACTGCTACTCCAGATGTACATATAAACCCTAATGGCAGTGACACAGATGTGGACAATACCAAGCCAACATGATGCTTGCAAATCAACCAAATGTTGGTTTTAAAAGGGAAATCAACAAAATAGCTAACCAATAATTCAGAAGAAAAATTTCAAGGGAAAAGATTCAAGAAACATAGACTCCAACAAAACTAGTTAGAAAATGCATAATGCTAGTGAGAAACTCTGCAAAGAGAGATTTACAAGAAGCAATCAATCAGAAATCTTGGCGCTAAAGAACTCAGCAAGTTAAATAAAAAGTACAGCTAAGAGCTGCAGCAGCAGCTGTAATAAAGAGTAAACTATAATAATTAATAAAGAATGAGGCACTATAAAAACAGATGAGGTCACTATAGCATGATAAATGGCATAATAATAAAGGAATTAATTCAACAGGAAGAAATAACACTTGTAAACACTACACATCAAATTCTAAAGTGTCCAAATACACAAAATAAGCATTAGACCTAAAGAAGAAGAAAATAGAAGAATAGTTGAGAACCTCAGCACAATTTTACCAATGGATGGATCGTTGAGATCCATATTAAATGTCAATAGTGTGTAGGTCTTCTCATCTCAATTAATTTAATAAAAGCAATTTCCCGCAGAATGCTTACAGACCAACCTAATCTAGACAATCCCTCACCAAAACTCCAATCCCATGGTTCTAGATTGTGTCAAGTTGACAATTACAACTAAGCATCAAATAAGTTGTCCTGTTTTAATCAACTACACAATAGAAGATTAGAACATTGGAAATCTGTTAGCAATGATGTAGCAAGACACATTCCCCTCACAAAGCTGGTAGTAACATATATTGACCAGAAGAAAAAAAAACTTTGGTCAAATAAATTTGCCATTATCTATCAAAATCCTCTCTCTCCCCCTGCCTCCAGTGTACATGTGTATATGTGTGCATGTGTCAGTGTATGTGTGTGTCTGTGTGTGTTTGTGTGAGTACATCTTCTGAGCAAATACAATGATGGGACTTTACATACATGAGTAGCAGACATATGGATAGCATGCCTGTTGTAAGTAGTTAAAGCTTTGTTTATAGAAGCACTCAGTTGGAAACTAAATATCAGTAAAAAAACATTTTTAAAAATCTCATGTGGTATTGTACTTTAATACTATGTAGCTATCAAAAATGATGGGTCAGATTAACATGAATTGGCATGGTTTAATCACCAAGGCAGTATATTGTCAAGGAAAAAGATCAGACTACAAATGCCAACATTCATACTTTTTTAAAGACTAAGAAACATACACATGTTTTTGTGTAGGCATAGAATATGACTGGCAGGATATATAAGAATTTGCTAGAGCTGGGCAGTGGTGGTGTATGCCTT
The DNA here is from genome assembly GCA_001685075.1 of Bramus lutescens. Taxonomy (NCBI): domain Eukaryota; kingdom Metazoa; phylum Chordata; class Mammalia; order Rodentia; family Cricetidae; genus Bramus; species Bramus lutescens. The sequence continues at coordinate 110,744 of LOEQ01004117.1, read as the reverse complement.
TAATCCCAGCACTTGGGAGGCAGGGGCAAGATCTCACTCAGTAAGTTAGAGGTCAGCCTGGTCTAAAAGTGAGTTCCAGGACAGTCAGGGCTATTACACAGAGAAACCCTGTCTAGAAAAACAAAACAAAACAAACAAACAAACAAAAGCAAGTGGAAAGATTTGAAAAACATTCAGTATAACCATTAAAGGAGTAGGCTACAAGTTGCGGACAAGCAATGTATAGCTGTTAAAAAGATTAATATCACTAAAAATTTGCCAACACAATGCACTAGAACAATGGAAAGATAACTCAGGGTATCTCAAGATTATCCAGACTCTACCCTCTGCTCTCTGTAGGTATTGGAACCTATATATTTTTAAAACTCATTAAGAAGAGAGAGCTACTAGGGCACCCTGTTTTGTTTTTGTTTTTGCTTTTCACAAGAGTACCTACAGAAGTGTTTCCTTGGGTTCAGTTGCCAAAGCACATAAAGGTCCAGCAGTCGCAGTCCAAGGAATCACAGCCAGAGTTGGAGGTGATAGGAGACATTTGTCTTGTCTATATACACTGTGTTTCTGTGGGCAAGCAAAGCAGGAGGATTGTGGGATCATGAAGTTCCCACTAACACTCTAAGAAAGGCCATTCAGTGAAGGGCATACATTATGTAGAAGAATCATGTCCCTACAAGAAGCTCCTTGAGAGGGCAATTCATCATGCTGAGGGTAAAGCTTCAGTCGCAATGCAAAAACGCAAAAACGATATTGCTGACATCAAGAACAGGGAACGTACACTGAGGAAAGCTGTGGTTCATGACTAAAGCTAGCTCAAGAGAAAGATCATCTGGGTGGGGCTGCTCAAACCCTTTAGGACTCACAGTATGCACACAGAATGTTCTATCTGTAAGAGTGAGATGCAGGATTGACGGTTTGACCTGCTGACATTTGTCTGGTTAAATGGATACTTCCTGGCTACTCTCTATTTCTTCCTCCAAGGTGGAGGTGTCTATTTTGTGTCATTATATCTTGGAAGAACATTCTTTTTAATTTTACAAGTGTTCACAGATAAATGAGTACATTGATTTATAATATAGGCTCTGAAATTCTAGTTTTGAACAATTTTAGAATGGTTAAAACTTTGGGGATTCTCAGAGATCAACTAATGAGATGGTCATGAGCCTTTGGGGGCTGGAGGTTGAACATTACAGTTTGAATAGGCTATGTTCTTTACAGGACATATGTTTTCAAGTGAACTTTGCCCCATGGCCTCTGCTGATATTCACTACCTGTCCACAGTGATGTGAATGGCTCTCCTTCACCATACTGTCCCTCCACTGTGATGCTTTGCTTAAAGTACATGTGGCCCACCAACCATGAACTGAGCCTTCTGAACCCGTGAGCCAAAACAAATCTTTATTCTCTTGTTTCTTAAACATTTGCTCACATGACCAGAAAAAATAACTGATACAGCACTTCATGCCATCTCTTGTCTCTATTCCTTCCCTCTTAAGTAGACTGGGAAAAAAGGAAGAACTTCCACACACAATGGTTACAGCACTGTCCTTTTTCTAGGACAGTAAGCATTATTTATTTGGGTTTTTGTTCTTTCCAAGGTCGACTGTCTCCTGAAATCTAATTTACTAAGTGCCTTCAGCTTATTTGGGGCTCCACAGGATAGAAATTACTGTAAGGAAGCAAAGCCCTCACGCAGGCCCCAAGAAGAGGAAACCAGTCAAACTTAATGATCTAACATTAAGACAAAGGCAGACGTTAAAAGAGATGAAACCCAACAGTCCGCTTGGAAATGGCTGGAAACATTGCTTCTAATGTCCTCTGCCGTCTTTCTGTCTTTATTAGCTCCTAAAGCCTGTTTTAACATAGACGATTTAATCCCCAGCAGTGTTAACCATGTTTTTCTCTAAGGGATCCCATCAACTCGGATAACACATGTAGCAAACTGCCACTGAAGAGAGAGATCGGAAGGCAGGAGAGGGTTGCTTCTGGAGGCTCCAGGGACAATGAGATGAGCTCAGTTGGAGTAGGCTGTGTTATAGCAACTGTTTTTTTTTTCCTCTGTGTGTTCATCAGATGTGAGAGGAAAACACACTCCTAAGTTTATGTTGCAGAAACATGAAAGTCCATCTTTCATCCATTGAATTGCAAACTGAGCCCACACTGAGCACCGGTACAAATAAAGGGAGACTGATCTATGATACCAAATGAGTGGAAAGTCTGCACCACACCCGTGAGGAAGTTAAAGTGTGATTGGTAAGATGCAGTAACACGCATGGGAAGAAATAGAAGATGACTTTAAAATGATCCCTCAACCCTAAACTGGCGGCACTGCTCACATCCAATGGCTGACTGGTATTCCTACCTCCCAGCTTTGCTGAAAAGGTCTCTAGAATTGCAGGACACCAGGAGGCCAACACTAAAGGCAAACTTTCAACAGGGCCTAGTGGCTTTCTTGAAACCCAGGGAGAAAAGAGCAAAGTTGATCTCCAAAAGCCCTCTCGTTGCTTCTGAGAGTACTGAGTCCATGAGCTGACAGTTATCCATAGACAGTCCTCGGGGTGGAAAGCTGATTCTAGACCAGCGTCAAGAATAGGAGAAAGATGGTGAAAAGAATTTAGACCTCTCTTCGCTACTTGGATCACTCAAATCTGAGAGCTGAAAGTGGAGAGAAGAGAGTTTGATATTTATTTTTCCTCATCTACTTCCAGAAATACAGCAGAAATGTGGGAAAAGCCAGAGTGGAGTGGCGTCCTCGCAGGAGACTGTGTGCCAATAATGTGGCCTGAGCTGGACCCAGCAACCCAAGAGATACACAGGAAGGGCATTTCAAGCAAGCAAGTGATATAAGCCAACCTTCAGAGGCTGGAATGGACTTCACCTGGAGAGAGCTGCATGTGGTCTGTGGCATGCATTTGTGGAGTCTAGAGCCTTAAGAGCCTTTCCCCTGAAGGGCCAGCATGTACAAAGACACGAGGCCTCTGTTCTTACAGATAGCAATAAAGAAACCAAAAACTATTAAACAGGTAGGTTTTCTCTTCAATGGAAAGGCTATGCATACCTGTTTCTCATACAGAAGGCTGGGAGTGGGTGTGATTTAATAGCCTGGTGATCTTTTACTGTCTGTAGAGCCAGGCCTCATAAGAAAGGTCCCAAGTACTTTGCAAAAGAGCTTTACTGTGTGCTTATTACAAATTCTGACTCCCTAGACCTCTATCTTGAGAACTATCTCTCATCAGTAAACCCATTTTGATTTAAGAGGTCGCGGTGCGCTGCAAAAGAGATGTATTTTGCAAAGGATTTTGATGCAGTCATGCCTTAAGCTTTATGGTGATAACTGTCACAAGGAAACCGGTTTCCAAAGTCGTGTGCTTAAATGTGTCAAAAGTAAACTACTCAGGGTCAGATTTCAGAAGTTCTGCTCAACCAGGTTTTCCTCTTGTCTGCATGGTTCATTTCACCGCAAGCCTTTGTGTTTGTGGGCCTCTGTGTCAGCATGGGAGCTACCTCTCTGGACCCAGCCCTACCCTGCCTGGAAAGCTCACTTGTATTCTGAATTCAGAATGTTCCTGTAATTTGAAGTAACTATCCAGTATTTAGGACCAAGACCTTTCTAGTCAGTATGGAAAGAGATGCGGCGGCAACACTTCCCAGTCTAAGTGGTTGATAAGCACCCAAAACAGTAATTACTAGTCAGGACATGTTAAATGTGTTCCCCCAAAGAGCAAAAGTTAGAATACCATCCCTATGGTATCTGACACTGAATTCATAACGGAGGAAAACTGGTACCAACTGGTGCTTGGAGCTTGGAGCTTTTGGGGTTACTAAATGACAAGAATTCAAATATTAGATTGTGGAAAGACCTTACTTACTCCCTTTACAGGATAGGCTGTGGTATTTTCACATTTTGTTATTGTCATGAAGGTCATAAGTAATTTCCATTTAAATCTGTGGAAATGTAGGAGAGGACATCCTATTTCAGGTTATGTGCCTTGATTTTTGCTTTTAAAAAATAGATTAATCAGGACAGTATCTGCTCCATAATATTCAAAGCGAGTACCACTGCCAATACAAAGTTGCAATTTCTAAAAATCAAGAGTCCCCACATGGAACCGTGGAGCAAGGACTTGTGTTTCTCATAGGCCCAATGTGTTCTTCAGTAATGCAAAATCTGCAGCCCGGATGACAATGGCCTGAGTAGATGACCTTGGGTGTTTCTGTTTTTTTTTTTTCTGTGTCACTAAGAAATTATGAGAACACTAGTCTTACCTTACCTAAGTTTTCATATTCTGTTGTTTAAGTTGTTCCCAGTTAAATGGGGTTGGAAAACATTACATGGAAAATTCCAGAAATGATTTGTAGGTGCATTCCTTACTTTTAGTACTACTATGATCAAGTACCTGACAAAGGTAAATTACAGAAAGATTAATTGGGTTTTCAGTTTAAGAGGTCCATCGTGGCAGGGAAGATATGGAGGCAGAAGCAGGAGACAGCTGCCTACCTTGCATCCCCAGTCAGCAAGCAAAAACGTGAACAGTTCATGGGTTCAGGCTATAGAAGCTCAGTGTTTATCTCCAGCGATCCATTCCTCCAGTGAAGTTCCACCTCCTAAAGGTTCCACAGCCTTCTCAAACAGGACCACAATCTGAGAATCAACTGTTCAAACGCCTGAATGTGTGAGAAACACTTCACAGTCAAACCACAACCATTTTTGTTATGTACCATTATGAGTAATAAGGGGAAATGTTTTGAATATACACTCTAACCTTCCTGGGAAATGACTTATCTCATGGCCAGGGAATCTGTAGTGACTGTGCCACCCTCCCACTCAGCAACAATTTCAATTAACAAGTCCACTGTTGGAGTGCTGTGCTATTTTGATGTGGGATTCCCCTCTGTATGCTGTGTATACCATTGGTTAATAAAGGACTGCTTTGGGCCTGCATGGGGAATAGAACTAGGTAGGGAAAACTAAGCTGAATACTGGGAGGAAGAAGGCAGAGTCAGAGAGAAGCCATGTAGCCCTACCGGAGACAGATGCCACAACCTCGTGGTGAGGCACAGATTAATGGAGATGGGTTAAATTCAGATGTAAGAGTTAGCCAATAAGAGGTTAGAGCTAAGAGGCTAAGCAGTGACTTAATTAATACAGTTTCTGTGTGATTATTTCGGTTCTGGGCAGCCGGGATGAACAAGCAACCTCCTTACAACACTATTTGCTTTCAAGTAGCGTTTATTTTACTTAATAAGGGCCAAACACATGAGTAATGGTGCTGGTGACTCAGATACATCAGAGGCAATGCTACCTTGAAGCAGAAAGGCAAAAATGTAATAAGATACTTTGTGAGAGTCCACATTCACAAAACTGTCATTATAATATTTTGTCATAATTATACTGTATTATTACTAACTATTGCTTTAAATGTTCTTTCCCTTCTTATTTTACTGGGTAGTTTGAGGAACATGGGTATTTTTTATTTAATTTTGGGAGAGTTCAGCAGCAAACCTAAGAGAATACTCTCAGTATTCTTTATTTGTTCTATAGCCTTGGAACTTTAATCATGGCATGAAGTAGAGATTATTCTTTTCTGGCCACACTTATGTGGCAATCTAAATATCTCCTGTATTTGGACATCCATTTATTTCTCTAGATGTGGCCAATTCTCTGCTATAATTTCATTGATTGAGTTTCCTGGGCTTTTTAAAATCCTTGTCAGCCTTCTGTTCACACATCAAAGTAAGAGCTTTTAATCCCTTAGTTATGATACAAAGGTCTCAACTGTATTTTTTATTGTTACTTGAATATAAATTTCTCAATCTCATCTTCAGTTCCTGATAGTCCCTCTTCTGCCTTGTCTAGTCTCCTGGAGACACCTTACATTGAATTTTTTCATGTAGTTTATTAAGCTTTTCATTCCCAATATTTCCTACCCTCTCCCAGCATCTCTGCATTTCTTCCAGGTCTCTAATAGTTGGATTTCTTCCAAGTTTTGAATTGATTTATTTAACCCATTCATCTACTTTCTAGTCCTCTTTGAAGTCACAGAGCCGTTTTAGTACCAGATTTTCATTTTCTTGTTTACTGTCTCAACCATTTCAGTATCACTGGATTCCATTATCAAAGAGTCATAACCCCTTAAAATAAATAAAATCGTACTGTACTTACATTATAAACTAAATCTTATCATGTATATATGGATATGTATATGTAGAAAATACAGGATGCACCTTATTGGATTTGGTACTCTTGGATCTTTCAGACACATAGCCCCTGAGGAAAGAACTAAACCCACAAACACAGCTGGCTAGATCCAGGACATTTGCTTTCATTAACTCCCACCCCCATAACCATACATAAATTCATATTTTATGCATGTATATAAAAAGAAATTTTTACTATCATATATTTTTAAACAATATCATGGGCTTAATTTTTTATGACTGGAGAAAATTAAAGCAGTCTGGTAGTCCCTAAAAGTGTTATGGGCCCTAGATGCTGTACCTACCTACTTACTATACAACTTAGCCCAGATAAGGATCCGAATTAGATTATAAGGTAGTGATATTGTGAAAAAATAAAAATATGAAAAAACCTACATGTCACCGAGGCATCAGAATGATGAGTTTGAGAGAACCACAAATGAACTTTTATCAAGGTCCCCAAACACAATCTTACTTTCTGTAAAGTTCCATTCCTAAAGTTTGGAGAATTTGCTCTCTTTATATTCAGGCTGATTACAGCTTAATGTAAAGCACCATGGGTGATCTCTTTCCAGGAGCAAATGTTTTGTGATTACTTTGCAATTGTATATCTACAGCTGGAACTCCCCACGTACTCACTGTGGCAATTTGAGCTTCCAAATGAACTATCAAGTAGTGAGATTTTTCATTTACTCATAAACGTCCATGTAGTGCATATAGCTGCCATAGCTCTTCTTTCTGATAATCTTTATAAGGTTACCAGAGGACAGTCCTTGCCAGCTGGCTTGGCCAGGCTTCACAAAGAGTCAGGAGGATTATAGACAACCTCATATAGATTCATTAGAACGTTCATGCAACCTGTGACTACACCTGTTTCTGGCTTAGATTCTCACAACAGCCAGCCTGGCACTTTCACCTGCCAGACAGTTACTGGGACTGCCTTGGAAGTGAATAGTCAGTCTACAGTGTGAGTCTTCGCCCTCCCAGACATGGTAAGGTAAGAGGGCATTTACCATCTGAGATATGCTTTATCTTTGTGTCATAAAGGCAAGATATTTTCTAGACAGTCTCAGTATATGAATAAGGCCCCCTCCTCCTAAAAACCCAAATGGCCAAGATTTCTGCCTCTAGAAAGGCATGAAGAAACAAAGAAAGAAAAGAGAGGAGCCCAGGAAGGCTCTTTCTACCATGTATTAGTGACTGATCTATATAGGAACTGGCGCTGCTGCCCGGTGTGTCTTAATCAGTGGCCGCAGCATACCTGCACTGGACTGCGCTCCCTTGTACGAGGGAGACCTGTTCACTGGTCCTCTGTCTTTTAACCTGTTTCCACTCTTGTCACCTATTCCCTTAGGATGGTTTCATCTAAGAGGAAGAACTAATGCCGATGGAGTGGTCTTCTGGCTCCTTCTCATCATTATCTTATTTAATCCTCATGCCACTCAGAAGTGGAGGTAATAATCCTTAGATGGTAGGGAAATGAAGGTTCAGATAACAGAGAAGTTGAAAGGATTCCACCATAGAAATGGGAGGTGGGGTTATAGGACACAAATCCATGGCTTAAAAACTAAGGACATGGTATTGTTTGGGCTATTGCAAAAAGGAAACTATTACTTAATGAAGAATACCAAGAAAGAGAGAGAGAAAGAAAGAAAGAGAGGGAGGGAGGGAGGGAGGGAGGGAGGAAGGAAGGAAG
>LOEQ01004117.1:64069-74158 GCA_001685075.1 Bramus lutescens | reverse complement strand
TAGAAACGCCCTTGTGATTTCCTCAGGGTGCCACTTTAGACTCTCCCAGCCAGACCATCAAGAGGAAAGAGAACCGTGCATCGGAATCAGCAGAGCTTGGAGGAACTCCGCTATCCGCCAGCAGGCAGAATTACCCCATCCCTCAATATAGGCCAAATCGACACTGACCTCTAGAGCAGCCTATTTTCTGGAAAAATCCTGAATCAGAGCAGCCCCGCTCCTCACCCTCTGTGCTACACCAGTCCCTCCACTTCTTCTCCCAGGCTCTTTGCAAGAGCAACTCCTTCCCTTTGTCTCTGACTCAGACGGAAATCTGTTTATTCTACCAGCGCCTCAGAGGCAAATTCCTCCTTCAAAAACTTCCAGTCCGACAATTTGTCACAACACACTCCATTTCTAAAAACTCAATTCGGTTCTTTTTAAAGCCCATCTCCTCTTTGTCATCCTGACCCACTTTTGCCATATGTCCCCTGTCCTTTGATCAGCAGTATTTATAGTCTGCATTCAGGGCGTGTTATAGATTATGGGCACTGGCCAAGCAATTGATTACTGGCTAACCCTATCAGCTTTCAAGGAGCACTGGAGTGTTTACAGGGATTCTGAAGTTTAAAGGAGGTGGAAGGGCGTTGCTCTTCAAGCAGTGTTGGGAGAGATATGGTGAATGCTAGCAGGTAGTTTGAATTGGTGCCGTTATTGGAGGCATAATATACATGTACATCTTTGAAGTTATATTGCTACTCCAACTAAGCTGTGGCTAACTCAGAAAAGAATGCATTCTTAGAGAAGAAACTCTGCTTAACTTCCAATTCCATGCAGGAAGAGTCATCTCTTTCATCAGAGAGAACTAGGTCATGCGGCCCTACCTAAAGACAACAGAGGCTGGGAAAGTTAGAATAATCAGGTAGCCATCTATGTAAATTAGGGAAGAACAATGGAGGTGTCACCTTTAACAGCAGCTGGAGGCAAACCATGCACTGTGCCAGCTGTCAAATCCTGCTTCACCATTTGCCGACTGTGGTTGTATTTGCCAAGATCCACCTAAGTTTTCTCACCTGCAAAATGCAGCCAGACTCTGACTCTCAGGACTCCGTGAGAAGGCGTGGTGATCAGAATGAGATGCCCCTCATAGGCTCTGGAATTTGAACAGTTGATCCTCCATTGGTGGCACAATTTGGGAAGGTTTGGGAGGTATGGCTTTGCTGGAGGGAGCTCATCCCTGGGGGTGGGCTTTGAAGTTAAAGCCATGCATCATCCTAGGTAGCTATCTTTATCTTGTGCTTGAGATTCAAGATATGGGCCCTCAGTGGTTACTGTAGTCACCATGCCTTTACTCCTCCCCCCCACCCCCATCATGGATTCTTATCCCTCTGTAACTTTAAGTAAAAATAAACCCTTTCGTCAGTAAGTTGCCTTGGTCATGGTGTTCTAGCACAGGAGCAGAAAAGCAACTAATATATAAAAGTAATGCCTGTACAGGGCTCTCCTAGGACAGTGTATGGCATATAGTAAATAGTATCACTGCTCTTATGAATATTTATTTTGTAGTCCTTTTTCAATCGTTTGGATTTTTATATAATTCATAGAGTACTCACTTTGTTGTTTCTTTCCTTGAGGACCTTTCCCATGTGGAATATTTCCTAGGGTAACTTATGAATTTTTATATTAAGTTTACCAAGAGCCAGAGTCCTGCAGATTCATCCCTAGGGGATTTGCCACAACCCCAGGATTTTTCCAGTTAGAGCGATTTTCATTTCCACTTCTCGAGGTGTCATTCTGCAGAATCAAGGCAAGGTAGAATTTTGACTGAACATCCAAGCTTGGTTCGTATTTAGAGTTTTGATTTCTCTGAGGTGACATTATGGCTATGCAAGGTCTGAAACAGATGGCAACACCCCCCCACCTCCCCCCCCCAGAACAGGAATTAGCCTATGCAGTCTTCTCTCCAACGAAAAGCCAGACCTTTAGCTCAATGTGGAGGGCTCACTTTGAACTCTCTGCCTTACAGAGACTTGAGGTCTCAGCCCCAGTTCCTAGCTGGGCATAGAAGCATCTACCCCTGCAGCCCTCTCTATCTGCACCCACTTTCCTATCCTAAGATCAGCTCCTGCCTGCCAATCAAGCCTTCAGCTCCTTCTCCTTTCTAGTACCCGAGTTTCCCTCACTGCCTTCCATCTTAGCTATGGATCTCAATTAAAATTTTAAAATGCTTTCCTGACGGCTCTTCTGGGGGTGGGACAGTCCATATCTGTTCTGTCTGCCATTTTCTTCACAAGTTTGTTCTATGCCTAATGAGACACAGAAAGGATTCCTTTGAGAAAAGCATGAGGAATTTCATATATTTTGAAAGGAATGTGTTCATAAACTGCATAGGATGACATATGAGGAAAAATGGCAGTGCACTGGTGAGCCAGCATTGGGGCCCCACCGTCTGCACCTCTAACCCACAGGGCAAACAGGCACTGTCACCTTTCTTTCCATAGTCTGTGTCCCCAACATAGACAATGGGAACTTAATAAAGTCATCTGTACCAGAAGAATTGTGATCAGAAGAGAAACAAAGAAACATGGAGAAAGGACCTTGGTGTCTAATGGCCAGATGTTGGACTGGAGCCTGAGTTAGTCTGTGACCCAGGGAACATCAAAGTCAGAGGACAGAGGCATACTGTGTGAGCCACGCTGCCACTGGAGCTGCAGACAGCAGCTAGTCCCACAGCAATCAGCAGGCAAATTCCTGGCCCTGATTGCTCATTGAGGCTTTACTCCCTTGTTTGTCACACCCCATTTCGCCACATTGTCCTGGAGTTTAGGAGTCCCCTGGATGGCATAGGAACTTCCTGGAGGGAGGCAGTTGAGAGTATGTACACCCTTGCTAGACTAGTTGTTAGTAACAGTTACCAGAAATTGCTCAGTACTTTGCGAACCACAAAACGTTTTGTCTAATAAAAAATTTACAACATCCCAATAGGCTAGGTGCTTTCAAATGCGTTCTACTAGCTATTCCAAGTCTCAGCATCCTTACATGGGAAGAAAGTGGGACGTAGCAAAGATGTGGTCACCTGCGATCAAGAATGGGTGGCATATGTGACAATGTTCATAAGATTATAATGGAGCCGAAAAAGTCCCATGTCCTAAATGACAATATAGCTATTACAGTATAGCGAGGGTTGTGCAAACAAACTGCTAACTTCCCATCACATAAAAGTATAGCACATATAATTATAGTTAGTGCATGATACTAGGACATGGCAGTAAACCACCATGCCATTGGCTTATGTATTTACCACACTATAATGTACTATGCTGTACTATACATTTATCATTATTTTATTTCTTCCCTCATTAAAAAGATTACTTGCAATGAATGTGCATATTGAAGTAGGAGTAGCCTCACATACCTTGTGCTTATTATGTATCTTGATTGTATCAGGCCACATAAAGTGATTGATATCCACTGTCCAGGATAATTATGTAGACTTAGTGATGCTCACACAATTATAAAATACATTTCCAGGATACATTCCCTTATAAAGCTGGGTATAATACATNTATATATATATACCAAATTGTAAATCTCTGTAGCTAATTCCTATAATGCTGCATGATCAAAAATATTAAACCTCAAGCTAATATTTTTGCATCTGGATTCACAAATGTTAGAATAAGTCTTTGTAAAAATAAAATACTTAATTAGCTTATATCCACTTAAGTTAAAGAGAATTCACTAAGGTTTTCTTTTCTTCCAGAAAGGAGATTGCCCAAAGGCATTGATGGCTCTGGTTGGTGCCTCTGAGTTTGCATTTCTGAATTCGCAGCTTAAGCTTATGGCTGCAGGCACCCCATATTCTGGCAGGCTATGTAACCGTTAGGCCTTCATCAAACCAAGGTAACCTGGGATACACTCTATGGTAGCCAGAAAATATTAAATCCTAGCTCATCTCCCAGTCTAACCAGCCCATCGTCCAATGTTTATTGACCCTGCATCCCGCCCAGCACTGTGCTAGACTCTGGGGTGTCAGGGTTCCGAGAGTGAGGCAATAAAAAGATAGATTAAGCAAGAGACTGTACCTTTGAGTGTTTTGCTTGTTTTTAAAAGCTTCATATTTAGTTGGAGGACAACAATAGTTACATAGAAATGTTTAACAAAGCACAGATAGAGAAGAAAAGTCCAAAAGCCTGTTCAAGGGGAATGGCAGTTGTTTGAGGCAGTCAAGGATGATAACCGGGGGGTGGGAAGGATGCTAGAGAGGTGCCTCTGAGAGCAACAATTTGCTGTAATTTTGCTCTGGTGAACAAAGCCAGCAAGAAACCAATCCAAGGATTCCCTCTTGGTGAGCAAATTATACATGAAAATGTAATGTTCTGATAACCATGGCCAGACTAGACATGAAATGAATCTCCGGTGAAAGATGTAGGATGTTGACAGATGCATTCCCCAAGCCACTCTTAATTCTATCAGTTTCCAGAAACGAGTCTGAACATTTTATTAAGAACAACTAACTTTTCCCAGAACTGGGTTCTGTGCTTCATCTTAAAAAATAATTCTGTCACAGTATATATTTGGGGCCTTTTTTCCTTCCGTGAGCTTGCCTGACTCTACAAGGCAAGACAGGCTCTGAAACTTATATTATCTGTCATAAACTTTTGGCCAAAGGCCATATCTGAACTCCCACATTCTTTCTCTAAAGAGGACAACTCTTGTCTCCTTATTTCTGTGTGACAGACATGCTGGGAGCAAGGTCAGATAGAGGAGCCAGTGGGTCTAAAGCTTATAAATTTAGACAGCACTGTTTGAGGAGAAACTACAAAATTTGGGGGCTGGAGAGGTGACTCAATGGCAAAGAGCAGTAGCAGCTCTTCCAGAGGACCTGGATTTAATTCCCAGAATGCATATAGTGGCTCACAACCATCTGCAACTGCAGTTCTAGGGGATCTGATATGCTCTCCTGATCTCCACTAGCACCAGGCATGTACATGGAACACAGACAAATGCAGGCAAAATACTCATACAAATAAAATATTAAAATAACATTTTAAAAATATACAAAATTTTAATGAAAGGTGGGTATGACTTGGCTATTTACTTAAGATGGGGAAAATATCAGAGAAAATCCATGGGTCTTAGGTTTTAAGTAACCGTTTCCTCCTAATTAGAATATTCCTTCCAGGAAGAATGAGAAAGGTTCCTAAGAGTAATTAAGCTAAGAAAAAATGTTATGATTCAGAAAGTTACAAACTGTGCACGTTAAGGTTACAAAAGCAGTAAACCCTGGTTGCAAAGAGACCATGCTGATCGGCTGAGCTGCCCAGAAGTTACACAGGCAGCCTCAGGGATGCAGTTTTCACAGGTTGTCACTGATGCTGGGGTGAGGCTTTCTGGTGATGTAGCAGCCCCTGAGTCACCCACGTTCCTGCAAATTATCCTTCACCCAGGCTTCTGGAAGTAGTCCTTGTGAAGTCTCTGGCTCACCAAGTTAGACTCAGGTGGAATCTTTTTTTTTGGGTCTGTTTCCAGTGCTCTGTGTGGGTGAGTAAACATTTGCTCCCATCTTCCTAGGAAAAGCCACACAATGCTAGGAGATACAGCCTTATTTTTCAGAAACCTCTTACCTATAAAATGGGTTTGCAGCAATGCTCTCAACTGCATCCTGGCCTGCTCTCCCCATCTCTCCCCATCAATGACACAGTAGCTCCCGTCATCTCTGGGCTACCCCTCAGATGCCAAAGCCTCTGACCATACTCCTCCTGTGGGCAGACCCACCCATGATGCCCCTCACACCACTCCTTCTCTGGGCAGTCAGTACCCTTGCCCTGGTTTAACACATTAACCAGAAATGGCAATTTGCTTTGTCTGTGGATAGATTCATCGATCACCTGCTAGGTATCAATCATGAATGGGTACCAAGTACTGTGCAGAGGTAGAGATGAAATAAAATGTAATTTTTAGTAAATGAAGATAATATCTAAATATTGTGAGAAAGTGTGTCCTCATTCCTTAAGTTTATTTTCACATTGTTTACTCTGAGGATTGCCTGCATGCTGGAACTTGAGCCACAGAACCACTTCAAGGAAATAAAACTGTTTCTCCCACTTTACAGGAAAGGACCTGGGGTGCTCTGACCTGCTCAGCATCTGCCAGTAGCAGAGCCAGGGTCAGGGAGGTGGACCTAAATTTTTACAGTTGGAGCTCTTACCTACTCCATATTAACCATCTAGCCAGAACCTTCTATTTATGATGCATACACACACATGTACACTCTCAGAGATAATAGAGGCTTATTTTGGTACAATTTATAGAGTATTTCCTTAGAAATTGCATCATCCATCTTCTAGTAACTGAAACACCAGGGAGACGGGGGAGGAAAAAGCCAGGCCTTATGCTGTCAGCCAGCTGTGGGCCTGGAGGAAACTCCTTCTGGCAGAACCAGAGGGTGCTGATTAAATCATTTCTAAGGCTTCACTGCACCGCTGTCCTTTGATCATCTCTCTGCCATCTGTAACCATATATCCCTTCCCACGGGCCCCTTTGTCATGTGAGTGGAATCAGAGGAGGCAACTGAGTAGGAAGAAAAAGAGGGAGAGATGGGTGGCCGGGTTTGAATCTATTCAGTGTCAGAAGCAAATGTGCAGCCACCAGGAAAGCTAAAGCTTTTTGGCTAAAAGCCCCGAAGCTGAGGAGTTTACTAGATGCTGGGATTCGTTTCTGCTCACCTGGCTGCCAACAAGCAAACTCCCTGAGCTCTGTGCATGTTGACTAGGGTCTGTGAAATTACTCCGTTCTTAGTTCTCCCTCCAGCCTTTTCTTCCTCTTTCCAGGAACTGAAGACATGCTAGCAATGGCACTAAGCTTCTTCCATAAATGCCAGATTCCAGACATTGCCCTTCAAGAGACGAGAGATGCAGGTGGTGTAGGGACCTACAGACCAAGGCCAGGCTGCCCAGACAACAAAGCAACAGACAGCAAGAAGCACATCACTTTAAGGAATAGGGAAAGTGACTGCTAAAATATTTAGTGTTTCTATTTAGAGAGTTGCCACATCTCCATTTGATTTTTATTGTTATAAAGTAAGGTCATATCTTGTTTCATTTTGTGGAAATAATTTCTGCTCAATCTCTATTTGCAAATACTTCAGGTTTCTAATCTGGGCTAATAGTGAACTCCAGAAAAATGGGCAGACCCCTAAAATTTAAAGCAGATTGTCAAAGGGAATTGCAGTTCTGCAGAAGGATACAGAATGCTGGCCCTCGGCCCCAGGGTTCTTCAGTTAAAAGCAGAGAGTTCTGAAAGCCTGGGTTGAGTGATGTGGATAAGTGGCAGGTGTATGTGCATCATCAAGAGGTTTCCTTCAGTGATCATAAGCAGCTCCTTCAATGAAAGGGCACCCACTTATAAAAATGGGCTTGCACCACTGTGGGGCCAAAGGAGGAAGTACTTATTTAAAACCCATAAAATTAATTAGACTGGGAAAAAGGAATATAAGCAAATTAATTAGTTGTAAATTTCCTATGCACAAAACCCCAAACAAAAACCATCTGTGGCTAATTCGGACATGCCCCTAATTGGAAGCAATGCAGCTCCATCACTCTGCCGCGTAACACCACAGGGACTGGGACACTCGGTCTCCACATCGTTCATTCAGTCAACTCTGAGGGGAGACAAAATAAGCCTGTGATTCTGAACAGCTCCACGACCTGGAGTTTACAATACTCTCCTAGGGTTGCAACATTCCAGGGGTCTCACTGGCACATGGTTGCCCAGAACACCAGAAAGTTCCTTTACTCTTGTTTCCAACAACCTATTGAACAAAGTCAAAATTCTTAGTTCTTCTTTCCCTAGCCTTTTTATTTGGAAATCCAAAATTCTTCCGTTTCCCCTGTAAAGTTTTCTTCATTTGATCTTGTCTGCTCACTGTTACCCAACCCCAACTTGGGCATCAGCGTGTATACCTTTTAACTAACTCCTTCCCTGGAACACCTAGTCATTTCCTTAACCTTGGCCCCACCTGGGCTCTCCATGGTCTAACCACCTCTCCTCCATGGGGATCTTCAGGACCGTCTAATTTTCCACCGCTCCTCTCTGTCACTTCCTAATTACACTCCACTGTTTCATCCCTTACCTTTCTGTACCCTGTTCTAATTCCAGCTGACTTCCAATCCTTCCCCTCCCTCCTCTCTCTGAACTATAGTTTTTTGAGCACACGGCTTTGCGTGCAATCACATTGAGATTTCTGCTGTGTGGACACAGTGCTTTCTTTGAACATGGGAAGAGTTCCGCTGAGAAGGCAGCGTGGGCTCTGTCAGATCCACCTGCATTGACATTTTGTCCATTGTCTACGAGCCCATGTCCTTGAGGTGTTTAACATTGTAAAGCTTCCTTTTTCCCATCTGTCAGTGGGAACAGTTGCTCTATCCATCTCAAAAGGGCATTGGAAGGGTTAGGGTGAAGCACATTCAATGTTCAGGAAGGTCTTGTGTGTGGTACTCAACAATGGTGAGAAAATGTTATCAGCACCAGCTGTTACTGGCAGCTAAAATATGAGAACGGAGCTGGGTAGCTGACTCAACCAGTAAAGGCACGCAAGGCCGGTGACCAGAGTTCTAGCCTTGGAATACACATAATGTTGAAGAAGAGTACCAACCCCACAAAGTTGTCCTCTGATAGCCACATAACCATGTGCACATGCACACACGCACACACACCATGTACATACACACATTGGCATCATCATCACAATAATAAAATAATAATAGTAACAATAATGTTTCTTAAAAATAATAAAATTAGCTTGGGTAATCCTGAGAAGAGAGTCAAGCCTTGACTAAAGATAGTCCCTGAAGTGAAGACAGACACAGCGGTGAAGCAGGCCTTCTTAACAAATGTGCAGAATTCCAGATAAGACAAAACCGGATAAACAAGAACGTCAAGAAAGCTGCTTCTCAACTGTGATGGCCACCTAGCAAATCCTCACCTCTAAGTAGACAAACACCTCCACTGCCAGCACTCTTGCCACCTCAAGGTACCTTCCCACTGCGTGCTTTCTACATCCCTCCCACCCACAGTGACTCAGCCTCTCAGCCTCCAACACAACCCAGGCTGCCATGTCACCTGCCTGGAACCGCCGTCCCTGATGGTAAATAGGAAGCAACTCTGAGGAAAGAAAATTGCCTTCTCACTCCGAGCTAGACTCAGAGCTGCTCCAGTGGGACCAGTCCACACCTGGTCCACTCAGCATCTTCCCATTTCCACGTACTGTTCTTAGCTTTGCCTATGACTGCAGACCGAAATCCAGCACAGTTGTTGGCAATGTAAATAAGTTTCCCTATGGAATCTGCCTGTATTATGACCCTGCTGCTCCTACTGAGCAATCTGATTTCCACACTTTAAATGTGCTGTCAATGCTTCATGTTATGTAAGGGGAAAGAGGCAGTACCAAGATGGGCATTATGTGTGCTAAGAAAGTAATTATACAATAGAAATTACCCTGCGTAGGTAGACAGTGTTGCTCCTAGAAGATCACAGTACACATCGTAGGATGTGTTACTAGTCAAAGAGGCCCCAGAAGTCTGCAAAACAACACAGGCTATTCCGTTGTCGTTGGCTACCCACCATAACGACATGGTAAGACCTTATTGCTGAAGGCATCCTACATTTTAGCTACAGGATGTAGAGAAATCAATTTCAAACTAGCCAGAAAATGTCTTTCCTTCTAAACATGGTGCCAGAAGGTGCTATGTAGGCTGCTGAAGGAGAAGATGTATCATGGTCATATCCAGTGCTGAACCCTGCATACTACAATACTAATGTGTCCATCAAGATGTTCCTACTAGTGTGGTAGTGGTATGACTGTCACAGGGTAGCTAACTGCTTTGAGGTCCACTCTGCAGGAGGTGGTTTCATGTCTACTGCTGCAATTTGAGTCAAAAGCCAAGGCTGGGGAAGTTACCGATCATACGCTAGAACCTGCTATTGTTATTTTGCTAAATGATCAAGTTGGTAAATTGCCCTCCAAATGTTTATGTTTATAGTCATTGACCCAGACTGCTCTCAACTTTGATCAGAGAAGGTGTGTGTGTGTGTGTGTGTGTGTGTGTG